>VZRL01002247.1:221924-493782 GCA_013397895.1 Origma solitaria
AAAAAAAAAAGGCAAAACTTGTTTCTGCTTCTATTGAAATGACAACACCCTCAGTGACTTTGATAGGCGCTGACAGGGCACTAAATAAATAAATAAACGTGAGCTAATTCATGGGATTTCAAATACCAGATTTGCTAGCAGAGCACCTGCTCCTAGGAAGGATTGCTCTCCAAAGAGTGTCTTTGGAGCAGCACAGAACAGAAACTAATTACATATACACACAGGAGCCCCCCACTCCTGCCTTGCCTGGTCCCTGGCTAGCCATGGGCACATTTCTGTTTGCTCACCCCAAACAGGGCAGCAGAGGGGTGTTTCCCCCTTCCCACACCCCTATCCCCATGCCAAGCCAAGGAAGCACAGGGCGGGGGCTGGAGCCATGTCTGCTGCTGGGAATATCTCCCCTTGAGTGTCTGGTGTCCATCTGATCCTCCACAGACAACGGCGAGCTTTCCTGTGAGGCCATGGCTATTTCACCCCATCTTCTTGACAAAAATATCTCTGAACCAACTGCATTGTGTGCAATTCTTACCCCATCCTGCTGTGGCTGAGTGGGAGCCACAGTGACATAGGTTGTTCACAGGCAGTCCCACCCTCAGTGTCCACAAAAGATACTTTTTACTTTCTGCTCCTCTTCTCCTCACTCTTTCCAAGTGACCCCTAGGCCCCTAAAGTTCCTTCCTACCCCACTCAATGGAAGTATCCTCTGCTGCAATCATCTGACAGCTGATTTCCTAAACCCTCCTCGGCATTCAGATGCATTCCCAGATGTGAATGTTGATAGCAATCAGCTTTAAATCCAGCCTTTGCCTTGGCAGATCATTAGACTGTGAATAAAACATAGAGAAATATACCTGTATTTCTGATCAGCAGTAGGTATGCTGATGACTTTCATGTGAGGCATGAATTGTAAGTGTGACAGGACTCATTACCTATAAATCACTGCTTGGATTGTGGTTAACTTCCCGTGGTAACAAAGATAAAACACACTCTCTCCCTCATTAGCTGAGCACTGACAAAACACTGCAGGGATCTTTCTGCTGCACAGGAAACATCTGCCTGGATTCAGCTTCAGGAGATCTCTCACAGAAGCATTTCGTCCAGGTGAAGTCACACCTGCGAGAGCAAAATCTGTCACCTGTGGCAGAGCAAGGTCTGTGCCCTGCCCTGACACAGGTCAGCGTAGCCACCTTCACACACCCAACTCCAAAAAGTCCCAAAACCAAAAAGCAAAGCTTCCCCGTGCAACAAGCCTCTATTAAGTGAGAGGTACCCTGCTCAAGTGGGTTTTCTAATCAGTCTTTGTTGTCTCCTGTGTTTTTATTTGCTGGAGAGGCTTCAGTTCACACATGCTCTGGAGAAGCTCAACCCATCTGTGCAGTTTTCTCTTTGGCTTCATCACTGTCTCACCTGCTGTGACACATCACCTGTAAATCTCTACAGCCCTAGTGGACTGCCTCCTTCTGCCTCTCTCCTTTCAATTTACCCCTGGCGCTGGTGAAATATTGGACAGAACCACTTTTGTGCTCAATACGCCCGGACCTCAGCTTTTTATCAGCGTTGTGTTGTGTTTCCCTTACCATTTCTCTTTCCATGTGGCAGGGCAGTAAAATCTTTGGGGCAGGGATGGCGAGTTAGCAGCGTGCTCCTGTGGCTTTGGGATGGATGCATCGCTGGTCCTAAGGGAAACCCAGAGATGCTGCTGCTGTGCAAGGATATCTGCACCCATTTGCATTCATGGATTCATAAAATTAGACAACCGGAACGCTTCTAAGAGTATTTCTCCCTGAAAATTAATCTTTAGGTAGCCACATCTCAGAAACTCTACGCAAAATCAAGGGCAGAAGCTTTTTTTAAAGGAAAAATGGCAGAGGACCTGAAGGACCAAAGAAAAGGCTGCAGAAGAGAAGGCTGTGAGGTAAATTCCCCCTGATATTATAATAGTAAGTTCATGTTGCTTCTGGACTACAATTCTTTTACAGTTTGGGATTTTTTATAGATAATATTGGTTATTAAAAATTTCTAGGGATATAACTATTGCTAGGCATATAGAGCACAAAAAACCACAGTGCAAATTATGAGTTAAATGAAGTATCCTGTCACAGAGACCTGGAAAACCCAATGAACTCTTTTTCTGCTGCTGTGCCCTTGTGTGAAGCAGTAACTGGAGGGCAATTTGGAAAATGGAAGATAAGTGCTTGTTGGCCTCCAGGTCTGGCAAGTCCTTTTTCTGTCAGAGAAAACCAAGAGCAAGAAAGCATTTCCTGAGACCAGGTACAAGGAAGGAGGAACAGGGAGGTGAAAGGAGACAAATCACTTCCTATTGTGGCTGGCAGCAGAAAAATCTGCTGCTGCACACTGGGAAGGTACAGTTACTCTCTCCAAATAACCTTATACAGTTTCCACAAGGTATTAATCAGCGTTCACAATCCTCCAGGTGGGCAAATAGCACTTCCCATGTTTATCATGTAGATACACGAGTTACTGGAGGACAGAGAGGTTAACTCAGATTCTTACAGCAAGTTAGCAATAGGTTTATAAAACCCTTTCTGAAATGGAAAGACATATACCTCCATTAGCTTTTGCTGATTCACAGATAAAACCTAAGAGCCCTCCTACCTGGCTGTGAACACTATACTGCTTGGTCCTGGGCACATTTTTTTCCAGAGCCAGTGGTGATTTCCAGGGGTCCTGACTTACTCGTTCTTAGTAGATCCAGGGACCTCCACCTTATAGGTGGCCATCTCTCAAGGTACCTTGACTCTTTACTTTCAACTGTATCATAACTCACCTGCAACCCTTTCCAAGTTTGTCTTTACCCCTTTTTATATCTTCTTTGACTGTACCTTATTACTCCTCATGCCGGTGACAATATTGTGAGATAAAACTGGTAATTTTTAAAAGTACCAGTAATATAGAAAGAAGGCCTAAGGGTGAATGAAAAGCAAGCCAGCATATGTGGACTATCAAAGAGGATCCATGTGCTCATGCAGAGGAAACCCAACAATAGTTAACTTTTATGGGTTGCAACTGTGCTGATGTCCCTCTCCTTCCTTAATCACACACATTTACCTTGTATTGATGCTGGGATGATTTGTATGCCGTGGGTTTCTGCTGAATTTCAAGAAGAAATATATTAACGCAAAATGAATAGCATTGTGTCAGTTCAGGGTGAGTATTTATTTCTGGTGTGTTGCATTTCTTTTCTGCTGTGCTGTCAGATTGTCTGCAGGGCAGCAGCACCCAGCATAGCAGGTGAATCACTGCACTTCATTCCACAGCATGATTTATACCTCTTCTGTTTTGGTCATGCTGTTGCTGCCTCTTGTATTTATTGCTCTTTTTTCAGGCATTGCACTTAAGACTAGGATCTTGATCCTCTGTGCTCTCACAACTCACAGCACCATTTTTGCCTACCAGGATAGCAAGTCACTGCATTGGAATGGATGATTTATAACTAATTTGTACACCACAGTGTGTTTTACATAGAGGCAGGGTAGGCAGCTGTCTACAGGGGCAGGTTATTATGGGCTACAAGACTGGAGCCTGTGGCAAGGCTGAAGGAAGGAGACCATCTGGGATACCCAACAGCGCTTGTGCAACTGTGGATATCCTGGGGTTCATCTTCCCCGAGGGTCACTGGGCTACCAAGGCTTATCTCTGTTACAGCTCTGTTCTCCACCTGCCTCTACCCCTTCCCAAGGGATATGGATGTTTACTGACCACCCAGGATCCCTTCCCCTGGCTGCCAATCCCACACTGCCTGGGGTGGGTCTGGCAGCCACGCTCAGCACCAGCAGGAGGGGAGCACAGGGAGGGACGCAGAGGGGTCAGGCACAGCACAGGGAGAACTCAACCATCATTTACAGGAACCAAGGAGGTTTAAGAGTCACAGCCTCTTCACCTCTTGAGAAGGTCAGATTTCAAGGTAACTGCTCTATTAGATCCTTGAACACTGAACTGTGATGAGAACAAAAGATTTACTCAATTATCATCTTTGAAGGTTACTCAACACAATTTTGTCTATGCACTTTGTGTCTTGCAGTCGACTGCAGATGATGAAAATCTGTTCCATGTTTGTGCTTCCCAAATCCTTCAAGAATCAGCACCGTTCGACAGAGAACTTTGTATTGCTGGGGGAATCCAGCCAGTGAGAGACTTCTTCATTCATTCCAAAAGTATTAAATCAGATCAGCTACAGGAACTGATCACAAGAACAAGTTTGAATCCAGATTTAAAACACCATCTTTAGTAGCCTAGCTGCTGGCTGAGTGCAACCAACACAACAAGATGTTTTGTATTGCAAAGAAATTATTGATGCTTATAAAATTCCTAAGGTGCAAATAAAACCATGCAAGTGGGCTCTGCAGGAGAGTCACCAAGAAATTTCTATACCACATTGTTAACTAATCACATATAATTTCACTTGCTGGAAAGAAAAGTATTTTTCTAACAGTAGAAGCCAGAGATATTTGTGGGGTGAGGACTGTCTCTTTTGCTCTGAGTATATGCAGGGACTAGAAAAACAAGACTCCTTACAGCAAAACAAGCAGTAAAACTGTGTTCCTGAGTCATTTATAAGAGAAAATACTGTGCAGGCAAAGAAGAATATGCAGTAGTATTTACAGAAAGGAAGTCTTCAAAACAGTTGTGGAGTGTTACAAAGAAGACCATTTTTAACTACCTTATCCATTCTCATAATTAAATGAACAGTTTCACCTGTTCTTTTCTCATGCAACCAAGCGCAGTGAGCAGCCATTTAATGTCTTTTGCAAGGCAGGATAGAACTGATATACTAGCACCTATACTCTACAACCTACATACTAACTTGGTTTTCAATGTCTTATAAAAGTTCTCCAATGGAAATATGGGAAACTTAAATTTCTACTGGCCTCTTCACACTATTTATTATTGTTTTGTTCCACTTCTGTGTTTAAGAATATGGTGCCTGCCTTTACCCAGGCTGGGCTTGACCAAAGGGGTTTTATCCAGTCCTATGCTTCAGCATGTCATGTTGGTGACATTTCCAACAGGCTGCCACTGATGCGTGAATAACCTCAATTAATCTCTCGAGAGATAAGGAAGGAGAGGTCATCAGATCCATGCAAAGTGCAAAAGCAGCCAAAACTACCCTGAAACATTGGAGGGGATAAACATCACTCTTTTCATGACCTTGAAACCTGAGAAATCCCCAATAAGACTGAAAATGGATAAGAGAGGTTTTGCTTTTTAGTCATCCAGAAAGTGAAAATTCGTTTGACAGGTGTCACAACATCCTGACTGCTGGATAGCCCCCAAGGACCACAGGCAATGCGTTTCCTTGGCACCTTGATACTGCAGGTATCAATCTCAGCCAAAAAGAAACCCCACACCAATATTCCTGCTCAAGGACCAGTGTGGAGGACAAGCAAGGTAACTGAAGGTAGCAGCGTCCCTGAGTTAGCTCTGCAGTTGGAAAAACTCAGATGGCCACTCCATGATACTAAAGGGAGAGTAGGTCAAGCCTGGAAAAATGCAGCCAGTGCTTTTCTGCCAGGGTTCTGTCTCCCTGAGCTGGTTCAAAGGCATTCGTATACTGACCTTCTCTGGGGTGTCAGTGAATAACAGAGAAAAACACAAGTAGTTTTTGGTTCGGGGTTTTTTTCCAGTTCTATATGACAATAAAAATGCTCAGAACCCAGAACTTTCTCATAGACTGGACATTTTAAATTTTATGTGTTACTGCAGGTCCAGCAGTAACACTTGTGTCCAATTTCAAAGAGGGTTCCTGGGAAATAATAACTGTCAGTCATATTCATGTCAGCTTCTCTGTGCTGCCTTGTTCACTGAATGTCCTCTTGAAACTTTTATTCCCCCAGTGCATCCTTGAGTCAACCACTGCCACTGAGTTGCCAAGGTATAAAATTGGAAGAAAGTGAACAGTGAAAAATAAAGAAAAAAAGAGAAACAGAGAAGTGTGAGAACAAGCTTTGGAAAGAGATCATTAAAATGGGCTGTTACCCTCCTGATTTTTTCAGAAGGCTGCACATTTGCCATACTCCCTGTATGTCTAGATGCCACTATCTACATAGATGTTACTTTTGTAGAACCCTCTTGAAAAGGCAAATATATTTCTAATGAACATTTTAATCTTGTGTCAGCTCTGTATATCCTTTTTCATCCTTGCCTCCTGTTTACCCATTTGTGACCCTCACCAGTGTGCTGCTCTTGGCTGGGGTAGAGTTGATTTTGCTCACAGCAGTTGGTATGGGGCTGTGTTTTGGGTCTGTGCTGAACACAGGGTTGATAATATACAGATGTTCCTGAAATTGCTGAGCAGGGTTTACACAAAGCCAAGGCTTTTTCTGCTTCTTGTATTGACACTGGCAAAGGAAGTTGGGAGGAGTCACAGCCAGGACAGGTGACCTCAGCTGACCAAAGGGATATTCCAGACCATATAATATTACAGTATATACAGAGGAGAGAAGGAGGAAGGAGGGATATTTGGAGTGATGGAGTTTGTCTTCCCAAGTCACCATTACCTATGATGGGCCCTGCTCTCCTGGAGATGGCTGAACACCTGCCTGCCCTGGGGAAGCTGTAGATTAATGCCTTGGTTTGCTTTGCTCATGTGCATGGCTCTTGCTTTCACTATTAAACTGCCTTTATCTCAATTAATGCATTTTCCAGCTTTCCCCTTTTCGATTCTCTCCAATTGCACTGAAGGGGAAAATGAGTGGATCTGGGGCTGGGCTGCTGGCTGGGGTTAAACCATGACTGCCAGGAACAAACAATTACATCTGTAAACTGCTTGCTCTGTCAAGCAGATTGTCTTGACCAAGAATTTCAAAAGCCGCTTGACACAACTCCATGTGTTCAGCTCGAGACTTTTTTGCAGGTTTTCATGACTCTGCTGGATAAACTTCTCTAAGATATAGCAGGTAGGCACCTATCAGTCCTTGTCTGAAACTCCTGTTGGGGTTTTTCCCCATTTTGCTTTGTGATTTGATTTGTTCTGCAGCTCCGAGGTGACCTGTAAAGAGGGGATTGTTAGTATTCCAAATACCAGAAATAATAGTTAGAAACATAGCTTTTTACTGCTTAAGCACATCAAAAAACTAAATGGATTTCCTGGATTACCACATTTAATCCCTGCTGCATGTCCTAAAATCATAAATTTGTACAATTAAAAATCTCCTGTTTCCCGCTCATGCTGCTTCTTTCCCATAATAGATTTCCATACCACTGAGAATCCCTCCCATTTTCACAATTTCTTGCAGAGTTCCCAGCAAGCACAGAACAGCTCCCTGGTGTGCTTTGTATTTGGTCACCCTTCAGCTCTGTTTCTCCCGAGCACCAGCCACTCTGGGTTCCACATGGCTCATTTTCCACCTTTTTTACTTTTTCCCTTGATTTCCCTCTCACTTGCTATAATTTGACCCCTCCGTCTAAAAAAATAACACATTTTACCCTCAAATTGGCTCTGTGTAAGTTTGTGATGGAAATGGAATAAAGTCCCTCTTTCTGCTTGTAACTCCCAACACTTTTGTTAACACAACCTCAGTACAGCATTTCCCCTTTTTTGTGACTCTGTCATTTCCAGTTTATCATTATTTCTATAAATTTTAGTTCCCTGTCCTTCTCAGTGGTGCTGCTGCCTCCTCAGGGTGATTATGAACTCAGTGGTAGACTACCAAGTACTTAAAAGCCATAAAAAAGATGTGTTGCACTTTATCTTGTGCTCAGGATACATTGGGGTATCTATTCTTTATTGGCATTATTTCTCCTTTCTTTTTTTCCCAGCTTCCAGCAGTGGCTTGCAACAATAGCAATGATAACAATGAAGCAGCTGAAAATGTTGCTGTTATTTTGATTTAATGAGCCCTCTATTCTGTAAAAGAGTCAATACTTCCCAAAAATAACATCAATGCTTCCTGTAAGATGACAAGAGGGAGTGGAAAATTTTTGTGTGAGTAGGGTGAGAATCTTTTCTCAGTCACCATTCATCCTTGAAGACTGATGGCAGAAAAAAGCTCCTATGTTGTTTGATGCCTGGCAAACCATGCACAGGGAGTAAATGACTATGAAAACTTCTTCAGCGGCAGAACATCTTTTTAGCTGAAAACAAGGATTTGCACTATTTCTCACATGATGAAAAAATGTTTTCATGATAAACAGGATGGAATTGTGTCTCTCCATTTATGCAGGTGCCAAGACAAAAAAACAATATCAACTACTGAAGAATCCACAGTAACCTTTGGTACTTAAGTCCCATGACTATTTGCCCTAACAATTAGAAAAATAATTTCGTTCTTGTCTGGAAGTTAAGGGTTAATCACGGATCCTGTATCTGATCAGGGACACTCTCAAATAATGACAATTTATTGCAAGAAACAAACTTCTTTTTTTCATATTTTTGAAACTTTAAGATTTATAAAGTAGAATTTTAATGAATGCTTTAGAGAACTGGTAGACAAGATAAACAGTCTAAAACAGAATAACTAAATCTAGAAAAAGGAAAGAGATAGAAATTATTTATGTGAGAACAAAGATGCAGGACAAATATAGAAATCATTACTAAAAAAATTATGATCCTCTAAATTAAGATGTCTCTAGTCAACAGAATCAAGCATCGGAGTCCTATGCTTTAGAGTCCTAAATTTCCACCCTTTTTCTGCTAGACAGAAATGCCATCTCTCCCCATACTTCCAATGAGCATGTGTTTCATTAGTGTTGTGGCTCCTTTCCAACCACATTTCTCAGTGTCAAAGCACAGTTCTTGGGCCACCCCTGCCTGCCCCATAAAGAATCTCAGACATGGTGCCATGTCCCAAATGGCTCTGGGTTTCTGGCTCTGGCAGCTGAGCTCAGTCCCTATCTCACATGCAAACACCATTAAATATTTATATCCCGAGGTTCAACCTGGAGCTGAATCCCACAGGTGCACATTTCAGTTCTGCCATGTCTGTAGTGCCATTTCAGACATCCACCAGGGCTGCCAGAGATGGCTCAGCACCTGCAGGAAAGTCTTCCCATCCTGGATAAGAGTGGAAGTCAGGCACGTTGTACACAGCACTGGGTTGTAATACCCACACTATCCCCTGTGTCCTGGAGATCAGTCCAGTTAAGCTCAAAGAGTTTATTGATTACAAATCTATATTATACTAAGCCAGAGAGGCAAAGCTTATGATTCCAAATTCATAACCTTTGGGTTTGTCACAGGTGCTGCAGTAGCTCAAAACAAAGCCAGATTAATATGCAGAAATCTCTAACAGCGTTTATCCTCACTGTTGATTACACTTAACAAACTTTCCATCATGTCACTTAATTCCCCCCTGCCTCCTTCAGAATCATAAATTAGAATGTCACCTACAAGAACACCCTTCAGAAACTTTTCTTCAGAAATAGTCAGGAACACAGTCATTGACCTTGGAACAGAAAAACAGAGAAGAATGAAGAATCCAAGCCTCTTCTATGTTTGCTGTGAATAGGAATCAACAGCTTCAATTACTGAAAAATATTTCATGAAGCTGCGATTTGTCAGAATATTTAGCCACGCTCCCAGTATAACTAGTAAAGCATTACAGAATTTGGGTTTATTGGTTATCCAGGTAATGTTAGCCCTTTATCCTAATAAACACAGAAAATCAACATGTAAGTAATAGATGAGCCACCACAGCTCTGAACAGCTTAGTTTTACCATTGGAAACAGGCTGTAATCACATGGAGTTTTAGTGATTTTATTCATCAATGGCTTTTCAATTTGTGTTCTTTGTTTATGCCATCTCAGGCACTGTGCAGTGCAGACGTTGCTATAGAATGAGCTCCCACATGGTACCACCCCAAGACAGAGCCCCTGCAGCACAGCCATTCAAGTCTATTGAAGCCAAATGCTAAATTTTCATTGATGCCTATATTTATTGCTTTTGCATCCAGGCTTTTCTGTGCTTCTTTATCAGCCAGAGAGGGATGGTGTTGTGACAACAGATGCTTCCTGAGCTCATATCAGTGCTGCATATTCCCACTTGAATCCCTGCTTGTCACTTTGTCTGGCTGTCCAATTTGTGCTTTTGTAAAGTATTCATCTCTAGCAGCATCAGTTACTCTGGAAATGATTAGAAATGGAACAAACACCCAGATTTTTGTTGACTACTAAAAGCAATCTTCCCCTTCACACTGAATGAGGTGATAGCAACCATTGGGCTCAGAGCCATGCAAGAGCAGAATTAATCTTTTGTGCCATAAGATTGTCAGATGTCAGCGACCTTTATTGAAGCAGAAACATATGAAAATATGACCTCACAGGAGAGATTGAGAGAATTAGCATTGTTTAATCTAGAAGAGAGTAATGAGATACATGACAACAGCATTGAAATAATTAAAAGGTAGCTTCAGTGGGCAATCTATTCTCCAGAAGCCACTCCACTTAGACGGAATGGGTATACTGAATATTATTATTTATTGAATAGTATTATGGATATTATTATATATTATTTGAATTGGTATATTGAGCCATTTTTTACATATCATAGTGGGGAGGGTATGTCTGTGAACACAATATCATCTTTTTGTGATGTGATATAATGCATTTCCCAGTCCCCTTGCATTTTGCAGCTGGAGGATGTGATCCTAGCCAGGGAGCTGCTAAATGTTGGCAGATTCACAGCACAAGACAAGCTCTACCTCAGCAAGTGCTTCATGTTATCTAGGTTTATCTTTCTTTTTGAACCTCCTTTGTAAACAGAGAGGGGTAGAAAATAGATTCCCTGTCAAAAAGCCAAATCCAGTTCCTGTCACCTTCCAGCTGGACTCCCCCTTGGAAAAACAGGAAGCAAACTTTTATCATTGAAATTGCTGAGCTGGGTCCAAACCGAGCTGGTGCCCTGGTGACATTTGAGTAGCAGTGATATTTTTTTTTGTTGTTTTCAAGTATGACTTTGAAGCGGCAAGATTCAGTGCTCCACATCTCTTATTGATCTTGGCTGCTGAATGTTTTATGACAGGGAGTCACCCTGCATGAATTTGGAATAGGAGATCAATATGCTGCTTAGGATGTCGTGCTGTGTTTGGATGACTGACACACTTCCCTTCCAACACCACCACCACTCCTAACCCTCGTTTTTCAACCATTCCAAACATTGTCCAGGTGTATCCCTTGGAAGGTTTCACCTGTGGCGTTATTACCTTTCTGAGGTAAAACCTAAGAGATTGGACACTCAGTTGGCCTGTGACTTTTCTTGTTATCAGCGTAATTAGCACCAGGACACAGTCTGCAGGAAGGAAAAACTCTGCTTTCCTTGCACCTTCAAAGTTTCCATGCCAAGGACAGACTCCTAGAAAAAATATTTTTACATGAGTACATTATGTCTTATTTTCCTTCCAAGGAAATACAGGTTTATGCCTCATCCTTATTTGGGGATGTTCTTAAGGATTCCACTAGACTAGAGTGCTCCAATCCAAATACCCTTTTGAGCTCACAGAGACAGCTGTGCTGTTTCTCAGACTTCATTCCCTCCGCTCTTCTGGGTCTGGGGAGCAAAGGAGCTGTAACACAGGCACAGAATATCTCCCTCCTCCACGGACTGGAGATGCAGTTTCCTCGTGCCTGCCTCCCATCTCTTAGCTCCAAAGACAATGCAATGATAGAAGAGACATGAAAGGAGCTCCAGTGGTGAGGTGCAAACCCTTTCACTGAGAGCTGGACACAGATCAATGCATTTCATCGACACCAACCACCTCCCATGCTCAGTGCCTGATGCAGCTCACCCCAAACAGTGCTCACCCCAAACAGTGCTTGCCCTAAACAGTGCTCACCCCAAACAGTGCTTGCCCTAAACAGTGCTCACCCTAAACAGTGCTCACCCCGTTAAGCAATGACAGCCCCCAACTTTCTTGGCTGCGGCACAGCTCTAAGCAGGCAGGAGCTGCTATTCCTCCTGGAGGTCTGGGATAAGCAAGGCACCTTCCTGAGCCCTCCCAGTGGCAAGGTGGCCTCTAAAGCCACATTTCTAGGCTTCCCAGCATCACTGTGCCCCAGCTTTGCCATTTCTACTTCTCACGAGCAAGCTCAACTGCACTCCTTCACCTGTCAGAGAAGGAAAATGTGATTCTGTGTCACTGCCTTGAGCCAGTTCAGGTCCTGGAATTACCCATCAGATTAGACTTCAAGGGAGAAAAAGAACTCTCGCCATTGAACTCTTCTGTCCCCTCCTGCTTACTCAGAAGAATAAATTTTGATTCTAAAGCTATATTTGAATTTGTGAGCAATGAATAAATATCCTAAGGAATATTCTAATTAACTTTTTAAGAAACATTGGCTCAAAAAATCTAATTCTATTCTGTTACTTACATTTATAGTGGAAAAGAGATTAAGCACAGAGCTCAGTTGCTATCCCAGGTGGCTGACCAGGGTTTATAGGCTCTGGTACCAACTATAACAACCAAGGAGTCATCTTAGTGACTCTTGTGTTAATTAGCTGCTGTATAATAGATTGGAAAATGTGATCAGTCTTATGTTCAGAATAGAACCAGCAACACTAACAGAAAACAACATTTTGTGCCATCACAAACCAAATATTTGCCCTTTATGAAAAATGTTGGTTTTCTTTAGAATTCTTTTTTATTAAAAATGTCTCGAACTTTCCACACATTGAAAACTACAAAATTTTGCTTACTGTCTTTATGACTGCCAAAAGTGATAATGTGTTCTAGGGGATTCTACTTGAGCAGGGAGGTTGGACTAGATGACTTCCAGTGCTCCCTTCCAACCTTACCCATTCTGTGGCTCTGTGATCATGTGGATTTTGAGGTTTTCGGTTGGGAAAATTAACCATTTAAAAGTCATTCTTATTTAACTTTTTACACACTAAAATACATTACTTCCATGCAATGTTATTTAATGCCTTTTAATTATCAGTAATCTCAATAGTACACTTTTTTTTAATTAGCCATTTCTGGCCAATTAAGCAGTGAGTGACCGAGCCCTGCAGAAATTCCAGGGGCAGAGCAAGGAAAGGCCTGTGGTTCTGAAGGGTGGGAGATGGCTGCAAGGATATGTTTCTCAAGAAAGAGTAACAGCTGGGACTGTGGAAAACATCTGTCCCTCTCTGGATGAGAAAGAGAAACTGCCAAGGACATGTCCCTTCAGTTGTGACGAAGGAGTAGCATCATCTCAAACTACCACAGAAATTCCAGACCCTGCTGGGATGGGGTGAAAACTGAACTGGGCTGAGGTATTTTGAAGACTGCAGCAAATAGATGGAAACAAACTTGAGAAAGCTTCTGCATGAATACAAGTACTCATTCTGCATAGTGCCTAGGCATCTGTAAAGGTAAAGCAGAGAAAAAGTAAAAGAAATACAATTCTGAGCCTAGAACTTCAAGGAACAGCACAACATGAAGACAGAATAGAAGCACACGAGAAAAAGCACAATAACCCAAACTCTTCAGCAGATGATCTGATCAGCATGGCTGGATCATAACAGAAAAAAATAAGTATCACAGAGCTACTAAAACTGAAATCCAGATGTGTTTCTCGAAGACAAGAGATCTGTCACTTTTGATGCGTACAAGGACATCTAGATAAGATCCTCTCAAAGGCCAAATACCTCTCCCAGGACTGGAAAAGTGTAAAGAGGTTATGTGAAGAAAAACACGGTATTTTCACCTCCTTTTACTATACTGTGGTTTTTTTTTCAGGAAGGCAGGTGAACCGGCCTTGAGAATTGAAGGAGGACCTACACTGAAGGAGGAGCAGAGATCCTGAGAGCTTGCAATGATCTCAGCCTGCCTTTCCATTTTGTTCCAGCCATCACAGCGGTGTCCTACGTGTTCTTTGTAAAACTGCTCGTCTCATCTGAAAAATCTTTGTACATATTTAAAGTTCTTAACTTGACTTGACTGTGCGTTCCTGTAACAGACACAGGCAACACATTGGTAGGCATCAGGTAGAGTATAAGAGCATCCTTGAGACTCTCCCTTGGATTTGCTGCTCTGCAAGTAATTACCTTTTTCTTGCATGGATGCTTGAAGCTTAGTGTAATCCAAGTTGATAGGAACTGTCAGAGAGAGCACAGAAGAGACCCCCCCAGATGGAGAAACATAAAATAAGCACGAACTCCATACGCTCCTCGTTAGATGTTAATTGTCCTCAATTGTAATACGATGTTTTCTGAGCTGACTGGTTCTCAAATGAAATCTTTTAAAGCTTCTCTTTCGAAGGGAGCTAAGCTGTCTCCTGCTGGGTATAATCCTAGCAGAGACTGTGTTCCCCTTCTCTACAAAGAGATTTGACCAATCTCCCTCCCGGAGATAGAGATGGTCTGACACAACGATTCTGCTCTCCCGCACAGAGATGCTTTGATAATCCTTGATATTGCTATGAGGCTCTAAATGCTTCAGTCTTTTAATCTCTCTTTGGGGGCTTTGTCCAGATCCTCTGAATATAAAGAGCAATTGACATACTCAGGCAAATATTTATAATGTCACACTTTACAGCAGGGCTGAGACTTCCTGAGGCATCTCTTTGAGATGAATGACCAGTATCTATAACTGGTAATGGAAATCAATTGCCTCAATATCCTACAGGGCTTCACAGATAATCACTGGAGTCCTTTGCTTATAAAAGTTCTCTGGGTTTTTTCCTTTCTCTACCTATTATTTAAAATCTCAAGCAAATTTAGGTCATGGAAGGGGTGCTTTTCCACCAAAGAATGATTTTTAAATACCAAGAAAAATATGATTTTCATGCAGAAATATGTCCACTTCAGTGAACTTTCAATTCTGCCTTTCAAAATAATTTTTGTATTTGGAAAAAGCATCATAGTAAGTGACAGAAGTCAACAGTGTAGTTCCACGAGGATCTGTGCTAGTAAAAGCTCTCTTCTAATAAACATTCACAAATTGTGTAGTAAAGTAGACAAGCATGTCTCAATGTTTCAACGTTTCCACTGAAAAAAATTATATTCAAGTCTGCAGAAGACTAATTAGTCCTGCTGTTATTAACCTGCATCTGGTTCTTCATTTTTCTTATTTCATATTTCTTAAAAAAAAATTCTTCTGCCTGGGATTTAGCTCAGTTCAACTTCAGTTGACTTACAGTGAGCAGAGTGCGCAAGTGTGTAACATAATCACTACAGAGAGGCTTGAAGGGAATTCACATGAAGCTTTATTTGTCACACCAAAAGTGACAGCAAGTTCAATCATTGAACCTCAAAAAGGAGAGAAAAAAATCAGTCTGTGATTTAAAGAAATGTCAAAGTGAATATTTTCCAACCCAGCAGATTCCTTGTTTGAGCATGCACACCCAGCATGGTAATAACTTGATAATTGGTGAAAAAACTGTCTGTGCTTGATCTGTCCTTACCACATACAAGAGCCATAGACAGACTAATGTTCTAGGCTGTTCATCAGTTTTATGTTCACCCCAGGATGTGAGTGTGAGCATTCCCTATGGATGGTAAATTAATATAGTCCTGGGGGCAAGGTTAGGCTTTGGGTTAATAAGATTGTATATCCTAAATCTTTCTCCATGACTCAATGATCTGAGGTTCACAATGTCCACATACAAGAGCATTCCCCTCCAGAACTGTACCTTCAGACTTTCAGCCCTGGTACTACCTGCCAACTCTGAGAAAATTGTGATTTTAATTGGGAATAACATTATCTGTTAGTAGTCTACAATGTGCACTACTAAAATGATTTCTACAACCTGACTGCCACATACAGTTAAGGAGAGTCACACAAAAAGTCTCATTAAATCCCCCAGTCACCCCACTCCCACATTATTGGGTAAGAAGCAATTATTTAGGTAAAATGCCTTTGGGAAAGTTTTTGTTCAGTACCATCTCATCATTTATGAAGCAGCAAACTTTTCTTCCCTGGGAGTCAGATGTGATTTAGCAGAAGGGCTATTTATCTCTTTATCTAAATTCTTTCCAGCTCTTCCTTAGTACATTATTCCTTTTATCATGTCTTTTCTGTACTTAAAACTGAAAATTCATAAAGCACAGGATTCTGTTTTAACTTGCATATCACATTTGCCATAGACAAGAGATGATAAGATATTCTGCAAATTTTTAGTTTTGAATGTTGATGAGTCTTCAAAATTCAACATGAGAAGGAACTTCCAAACTATCTGAGAAGGATTTTCTAAACTATCATGGCTTTTGTTAAGTTTCTTTTTCTGTATATTGTCTTTGTTGCTTTTTTATTTTGAGATTGATGGCTGATACCCGAAATTAAGGGGGAAAAAAAAAAAAAGCTCTAATAAAACAAAATAGAAAGGAAAAAAGAAGAGTAATGCAAATAAATAATTGGGTTCAGATGACTGGAGAAAAATTGCTCTGCTGCCCCAGGAAAAAGTAGCTATATTCTATCTCCTAGGACACTAATGTAATCACCCTGAAACCATTAGGGTAGTTTATCTTAGAATTATTAATTCACAATGTGGTTGTTTTGATTTTAATTTAATTAATCCTAGTTTAACTTTCTTCTTGCAACATGATAAATCTAGAAAAATTAATTGGTTTTACAGTTACATAACTGAGATGAAAACTTACCTCCCTATAACTATTATCATCTGATACCAGTCCTGCTCCTCAAGTCTCCTTGCAGTCTATTTTTAATGGGATTAGAGAATAAAAAGGCCAGGCTACTTGTACAAACAGGAATGGAGGTTTTTCCCCTGTGAAGTTTGCAGTTACTAGGGGCCTCTGTTCTAGTCTGTTCTGCCTCTAATCCTGACCCCTAAACTGATAAACCACAACTGAGAGCCATGAATTGGCTCATCATCCATGCCAGGCAAAATTCCATGTGTTCCCAGCACAGTCCCATGTGAAAGGGCCACTCCCCTGCTCACTTCCCAAGAGCTTTGCAGCATCGTTGTCTTCTTTAAGATAATGAGGGACAGTCTAGGGAGAATAATGTTTAAACAGAAAATTCCTGCACGGGGAGCAGAAGGATGAATAAATAGTGTGACTACCAAGAGTCCCTTCTGATTCTCTGGATTCTGCAAAATTTTTTCTCCATTATCTTCAGCTTTTATAATTTTTTTTTTTTTTTAACTTTGTGGCCGTGGGTGTACTCACCGCTGTGCACCGCAGTGCCACAAGCTCCAAAATATGCAACAGCACCAGACTTTTTTAAACCAAGCTGTTCTTCACAATCAAAAGATGACTTGGTGCACTACTATGTGCTGGATTTATTGAAATCTGAGATAATTTTTCAAGAAATCATGAGTCTCCATGTCAGAGTTCTGACCTGGAAAATCTCTAGAGCATGACATCAGCAGTTATCTGCCTGTAATATTTTATTTTTTGCAGTAATATACAAACCTGTCATATTTCTATGGGATAAAGCTCTCAATATAAGGAAGTAAATTCAATCATAAAATAAGAGAAAGCACACTTTTCAGAACAATATTTACATAATGGGTCAGAAGAAAGTAAACAATACCTAGACATGACAGACAGTTCTGATTTGAAGCTAAACCTGTTGCAAAGGGACATGTCATCGCTCAGGGAGTTTTATGACTCTGTATTTATTTCTCTATTTACAGGGTAAGTGAATTGGCAGCCATTCTAGGAAATCTCCTGCTGCCCATCTCTACATACATGCTCTGTGACTAAATGAAATATTTTCTGTTGCCATGACTACTGGGCTCTCTTTATATTTGTCCTCCCTTTTGTGTCTACAAGCAACAAATTAGGCTGACCAATTAAATACCAAATAATAGAGGGGAAAGTCGGAAAACAAGGGTTTCACATGTGCCCTCATCTCTAGCAAATTAAATTCTGAGTGGACCAAGGAGAAGAGTTTCAAGTTTCAAGTTTAGAGGTTTCTAACTTAATTAATAAAAGAAGCCACAGAGATTTCAGAGCAGCCAGATGTGGGAAGGGATTTTGATGCATGATACCATCTTGGGCAGCTCACAAAGCACCTGGAGGTGTGCAGCAACTCCAAGGGGCTTTCACTCTTGTATTCAGACAATCTTGGGTTGTTGCACTATCCCCATCTCCCTGACTCAAGTTCATTATGCAAATTAGCTCCTTTCAGAATAGATCAGGTCTCTATTCCCTTGTTTGAGTCACAGCTGTCAAACCCCAACAAGACTAAGCATTAATGATTTGCATCACAAAAGTCTACTTTTCATCTGGATAACTGAGCTGGCCAAGAAGGCATGATTTAAAAGAACTTAGGATTTTTTTTAATCAAATACAGAGACAAATTCAGTGATAAGTTTACACTGAAGAAGTTCATGCAAAGATAACACTTCTGAGATATTTAGGACACAGCTATTAGGGTCAATGTCTGGTTTTCAACATAATGTTGAGCAATATGTTTAAGATATTAATCATATTATATACACAGTTTATATACCTCTTAAGATATATCTCATTAAGGGCTTGAGAGCCATTTTGTATCTTGGCATGGAATGCCAAAGTTACCCATTGGAACTGAAGAAAATCAATACAAAAGGGCAAGGAATTATCCCCAGGAATTATTAAGTGTTGTGCCCTCTGCTTTCTCCACATGTCCCTGATACGGAAGAAAGATTCCCGTAAAGCAGAAGCCATTGCAGTATATTTCTCTTACCTGGCCATTGTTTCTGAGGGAAGTCTACCAATGCAGCAGCAAAATTCATCCTCAAGTTTCTCTGGTGAAATGTGTCTTTTTACAGCCACAGTCTCACAGCTGACTCATGCAGAATAATCAAGCCCTAAAGCAATTAAGCTACTTTGGCCTTTGTAAGGCAGTTTAAGAGACAGATCCATTTCAGCACAATTCAAACAGCACAAAGAAAAGTTTTTATTATCCTGATTTATTGAGTTTTTCCATTTCTTTTTTGTTTAAGTCCAATGTCTTGCATTCAATTTAATGACAATGATTCTGTAAAGCATTAGAACACCCTATGACTATTAAAGGAACATTTATTGAGGTCTAATAAGAGACAAATCAACTTTTCATTTAAGTGCCTCAAAAATAACACAAGCAATAAATGGCTGATTATATATTTAATGACACTGTAACTTATACTGTACCAACAGAAAAAGCTTTTGCATTTCCAATTTAACACTATTGCATGTCATCATCATTAGGGAAAATGTTTATTATTATTCTAATTGGAAGCAGCAAGTTAAAATCCATCTTCATTTAAAAGCAAATAGTGCTGCTCAAATGCTTAATAAGTATATATAACTCTTGGCTATAATGCAGGACTGGAGGATGTCATTGGAAAGTACTGCAGGACTCAGTGCAGAAAAGAGTGCTCCAGTAGGCAAAGTGTTATGGCCCAAATTCTGACTTCAGACTTGTATATACTTACACATACAGAGGAAAGCATGAAAATAATACTTTCAGTGGTAGAATCGAAGTTTTATCCTTAGTCTTGGAAAAACTACATTTTCCGAGTGTCTCATTTATCAGGGTGATTGTTGAGACTGTTCTTGTGTTTTCATTCTAATACTATGTTCCTTTTTTTTTTATTTCTCCACTGTGTAACTTTCTTAAACTTTGCAAACAAGACAAAGTCACAAAACAACTTTTTGCTAATCTGCGAAAAATTGCAAAGACCAAGAAAGGCAACCATAGAAATAAACCTTTATAGTTCATTCAGTTGTGAAGGAAAGAAATAAGTTGTCAAATTATTTCAGTCTCTGTCCCCGAAAAGAAAGGGAAATTTAAAACATTTTCAGGGGAAGTTAAAATTTTGAAAGAAAATCTTTTATTAAACTGAAAAACTGAAGCATGAAGATATTTAGTAGATGGCAGCAAAAAAATGTCAACAGGAAGAAGCAGTTTAAAACCTTATTCTGCTTGACTTCACTCTGACCTAAATTACTGACATGTCTTATTTTAGAAGACATGGGACCATTTCTCTGTATTATGTTTCTGGCTCAGTTTGTCCCTAAAATTAGGTCCTCAAGAGCAATGCCCTGCAATCCCAAGAACCAATGTAACAGAAGTTTCATCCAGAGGTGCCTTTTGGGCACCCCTTCACACACCTCCCCCAGCATCTCTTCACAAGAGATAACAAGACCAGACTTTTAGGAAAATACCAAAAGCCACAATTATTGAGCAGTATAGGAAAGAGACAGGGGTGCAGGCTATACCATTTTCTTATAAATCAGACTCCAGGGCTACTTGATGTCCATCACAGTCTTCTCCAGGACACAGATGAATTTCCCAATGCTGAGGTCCTTCTGTGGTTTCAAACCCCGTGGAGGTTTCTCCTGGGGAAGGATTTCCGGCTCAGGTCTAAGGACTCTTTAAACACTTTGATTTTTCATGAGAGTTGTCTTATGTTTCTTCATATATTTTTGCTTTTCTTGCAAAGATACTGAAATGGACAGGTGTGGTGATGGCAACCTCTCATTGCAAATGGCAGAGATATGACCGACTGTGCCCACCTATGGCACCATGATGGCAACAAATCAACCCCTCACTGCTTCTGGTCTGCAATTGCTCTCTTCACCCCCTTTCATTTCTAAGAAAGTTCATAGTTAATTTATTTTATATAATCTGCAAGTGGCTCTAAGGAAAGGTAGACCTTTGGGTATGATTCACTGATAAGCTTATTTTCTTTCCTATGAATTGATTTAACTATCAAAGTAAAGGCTAAGACAGTTACTGAACCAGTTAAATGATTTAAAAATAGGGGACTGAGTGTTTGAACCATCAATAGGCATCAGCACTGAGATTAAACCTGCAAGAAGGCAAGGACTTTATTTAATTTTTTTTAAAAGTCCATGTGAAGTTATTTACACTTAAGACAAAGATTAAAGATGCTGTGAAATTTACTGTCCCTGCACTTAAATGGGGAGCACGGCAGAGTGGAGTCTTGGCGTGAGTGCTGCCATTTCTGACACCCTGTTAGCTTGCTAGTATGAAATACGTTCAGACAGTGCAGTAATATTTGTAAAGCTTATTGGGAAGGATATCAAATCATTCTGTTGTTTATTCAGTGAAGCTTAAGCATATCACCCTTGAGGTTATTCTGTGTCTTGTTTACACATCTTGACTTTCCCACACCTTTCCTTTGCAAAACGTCTCTCATAAAAGACTTCAATTTACCTTCAATTCTCAAACAACTTTGCACCATTTCACTCTTCAGTAATGTAAATTATTCAATTCATGGCTAAGGTTCAAAGCCATAAAAGTGGACATTTGTAATTTTCTACAGTCCTCATTTGGTGCAGAAAGACATATTTAGAGAGGCTAGGGAAAATAAGCAGCCAGTGGTCTGTGTCATTCCCGCTGACCTGGTGATCACGTTTTATTTGCTGTTGACCTCCTATACTGTCCTGTTTCATTTCTGTCATTCACCTGTTGCATTCTTTTTGTCTGTCAACCTGAAAATTTGCAGGACCAAAAAATTTTGTTTTGATGAGTCTGTGTCATCATCAAGTCACTAGCAGCATCAGCTTGTGCATATACATTTGCGGAAGTTGAAGAGCATATATATTATTATCCATTCCTATTCATGGTCTAAATTGTCAGGAATTTTAGTTGATTTAGAAATCCTTGTACCTGAATGCTATTATGAGCCATTTTAAAAGATCCTGAATACCAAAGGAAGGAAAGACCGAGCGCTCTTTGGGTTAAAAAAAGAGAGAGTTTTAGAGACTGCAAGATGAATGTTTTGCTTTAGAAATAATGCATCTAAAAGCGTGTCTGTTCCAGACATTTCAAGCTTGATCCCTACCTTATTTCAGAATAATCCTCTTTTCCACCCAGAGCATTACAATAAAACTAAAATGCAATCAACTGAAAGACAGATAGCATTTGATATAAAAGATGGTACATCACAATACGTGTACACTGAAGCAAATTCAAATATTAATTTAAGGTGGATCTGTTAGTGTCTGGGGGAGGGTTGGCTGGGGGTGTTTCTGGTTGTTTGTTAACACTGTCTTACTTCCCAGAGGTGATATATCCTGTATTGATGAGATTACAGAAACACCATCCCTGGCTTGATTTCAGATAACCACATCCACTTCTCATAAAACACATAATTAACTAAAGAGGCAATACTTCTTAATTAAAACTATCTGAAATTAATCAAAGGCTGGTTTGCAAGGCTTGCAGGATACTCCTGATTTGCTCTAATTTCCTTGCTTGCCCAGAGGAAGCTCACGTGCCCCATGGTGTCACGGGACAGAGGTGCTCACCTTCCTCATGCAGTCAGGGTGGCTTCATCTTACAGCCTGGGAAGATCAAACTCTCCCAATCCTTCTCATCAGTAAACAAGCAAGGAAGAGATAGCAGAAGCCATTAACTTTTTCAGTATTGAGGGTTATTCTGGCCACTTCTTTTCTTTCTAAAACCATACGGGCAACAATCACAAAGGCTGTCTCTCCGAAAGGTCAGAACTGGGCCAGGCTCCTCAGGAGGTGCAGATGCTCCTGGGGGAGCCCCATGCAGGTGGAGCAGGGGAGCTCTGTGAAGATGCACATGAGCCTGCCCTGGGAAAAGACACCTGGCAGACACTCTGACCATCCTGCAGCAATGCAGGAAAGGGGAGCGGTTCATAACCACCTCTGCTCGGGGCTGGGTGAGGGCAGAGCCCCTTGTGAGCCCCGGCACCCAGCTGTGCTCTCGTGCTCGCAGGGGCTGTGCAGAGCTCAGGGCTGCACGGGCACAGGTGCACAGCAAAGTTCAGCACACGGGCAGGGAGCGCTGCTCGGCCGTCCCGTGGGGGAAGACTCAGTACCAGCAATTCCACATCCAAGGGCTGTGAAGATGCCCTTGTGGGAATCAAAAAGAAAGATCAAAGGCAGGTCTGAACAAGGAATAGCACTCTCTGAAGTTACTACTTTCATTGTTACTTTTGTGCTTCATAGAGTAGTACATCACAGGGGTTTTTTCATTCCTTCTTTTTTTTTCTTGGCGATGTTCTTTCATCTTATTTGATGGATTTTCCCCTAGTAGTTCCAGTTCTTTTATCCCTTGAAACACAGCTCAGGGCTACATTGTTTTCTCCTGTTAAGGTGGCATCATGAACCTTCTCGCTGTAACATGGCATGACCTCACACTGACAGCCCCTGAGAACAAAGCCCTGCCCTAACTGGAGCTCAGTCTCCAGGGCTCCACACCTGCAGAGTTCACTTATCCTCGCTGAGGACTTACACATTTCTGGGGGGAAGAGGACAGGGAGAGAAGCTGCTGAGGGGGAGGGACAGAGAATACCCTGAGCTGAAGTTGAGTGTGTGTCATACCACTCTTTAATTCCACTTTGAATTCGGTCTTTGAGCTCAGTCACAGCATTTACTATGAGCTGGTATTGGAGGTACCTTCAGGAGTAACAGTGGTGTAAGGACTAGAACAGAATAGAATAACAATATATTCACTGAAAGAAGAGGGGAAAAAAAAGTTACATTTATCCAGGGACAGAGAAATGATCCCAAATAAACTATTTCAGGAGGAGGATGTTGAAATATTCCAGAAGAAAAAAAACTATTATAAACATATATATCTATAAAAAAAAATATATATATACACATACATTACATATGTAAAATATTGTAACTTTACTTCTTAAGACATTAAAAAAATCCCTTAACTCTGCCCCAGAAAACAGTTCAGGAGAATGCTAAAACAGCTGTGTGGCATAACAGAGGGGTGTTTGCAGTGTAGGCACTGTGCTGGGGCATTTGCCCAAGCTCTCCCAGACTGTGGCAGGGACACAAGGCTGCAAATTGGCATTGCAAATGGCATCTGCCAGGTCCAGGCTCCAGGGAGACAAGAAATAGGGGCACTGAACTCCTTCAGACAGCTCCTACTTCCTTTTTAGAACATGTTATTGGTGAGCTTACCCCATACCCAGTCAAGGTATCCTGCTTTTCTTTTGCCTTCTTTCTCTTATCTCTTTCTCTGCTCTCTCACTTCAGAAGATTGCTCTTCCCATCCATGCAGACAAATTTTACATTTCTTTTGAGGGGAAGGTCATAGCTGTGTTAATCATTGATTCCCCTCTACTGTAGAGAAGCACCAAGGACTTTTGGCCAATTTGGGATCCTATGTGCCTACAGCTAGAGATCCTTGCACTACAGAACAGGTACAACATGACTGTCAGCTCCTCTTTTTACATGGTGAACAGGAGAGTCAGAGTGAGAGCCCTGAGCAGAAGTTCCCACAGCCTGGGCCATATAATGCAGCACTGTGGATTTTTCCTCTTCAAAGAAAAAAACTCAGCCCTCTGGAGGGGGCTGAACCCATCCTGTAGCAGTCAGTGGCCAGCACTGCCAAAAATGTAGTTCCTCATGCTCCCTTGAACAGAATCTTTTCAGTCATGCTTCTAGCTATTGAGAAGCAAAGCACTGGCCCTGCCTGCCCAGGGAGGAGATGTCCCCACTTTGCCACAGACCCCTTTAGAAATGTCACAAATGTCTGGTTTCTGTGTTAACACCTTTAGGAAACAAGGACCTTTATCTACAGGCCAACACCTAGCACATTTTTGAGCACTCAGTCATAAAATAACAACTGTCCACAGAAAGAGCATGAAAGGGCCATTTTAATGACTTTTTTTAACCTGAAGGGAGTTTGCACCATCTGTCCTGCTGACAGGTTTGCTGAGGAGACACATCCATGGTTTGTCAGCTGGGTTGCACACATACACTTGCGAATCCAACCCACAAATAGGATTCTTCTCTCTTGCGCCAAAGGTAATCACTACTTTAACTGAAGATAAAACAGAGCTTATCCACATCTGTAATCATAGTTTCAAACAGCCACTAGGTTTCCCCAAAGATGCCTGTGCTTCGGGGTATGGAGGACCAACATTTCCTGAGCTTTGTATTTCCAGTACACGAAAAGCTGTAAGTCAGTACAATGCACAGCAATTGAGTGGCAGAGCTTTAAGAGAGTGTTGGGCATCACTTTTGTGTTTCCACTAAGGCTTTCTTCTTCAGTTTATAAGAATCAGTGGTCTCCATGACAATATTCTGTCACAACCTTGTACATGGTTTTGTGCCCAGTTTAATAGAAGACACTGCCAAATTCATGAATGCCACATATAGATGTGTCTACAGGCACACTTCTTGACTTTTCACAGAAAAAGACTCATCTACATCTCTAACTCAGAAATTCTATCTTTATTTCATTGGCCCTTGTCCATGTCTAGCAGATGCCTGTGATGATGAAGACACTCAGCACAGTGCCCCTCTCCTCCCTGAGAGTACAAATGGATCTCAGCACAATGTCTCCACTCTAGGGGCAAATTCTCTCAGGGCTTCACCCTTTACTGCCAGGAGCAGAAGAATCCTTAGGTGATGGAGCCAACGCCTTTACTGCGAGTTATGCCATTCAGGCTTTCTGCAGGTAGCCAAACTGGAGTATAATGATTACATTGAAGAGTACCTTAGAGACAGAGGATGGAGTAATGCAAGAAAAATGAAGACTGAAAGCAGAAGCTGACATTTCATCTTTCATTATAGCCCATGGGAGAGAAGGCACAAATACAGTAAATTACCTATAAGAGTCTCTTCTTCCTAGAACGAATGACTTCAAAGACTCTGGCAATACAATGAAATGAATGAGAGATTCTCCCTTTCTGTCTTTAGAGGACTGAGTAATAACTTACATGCTTCCTTGTACAGCAATACTTTAGTCAATATTTATAGAACAATGCAGTAAAGCAGCTTCAAATTTGTTCCCTATTTGATAATAAATAAAGATGGTATTCAGATTTCTAGTTGCCTTTAAAACTGTCCAATCTTCTATTTTTATGTGATTTCAGCCTGAATAATTTAGTACCAGAAGAAAGCTTGCTCCAAAACTACAAGGTCTCAAAAGATCCAGAGAGGAAATTTGGGAAGTAAAAGAAAATGTACATTTGTGTGATGTAACAAAGCATGGCACATTGAGACACTATACCAAGACAGGTCAAAACTCAGGGACAAGTCTTACTTCATGTCCCTGTTACTGGTTATGCGAGATAAAGAAGAAGGTGTTAATTACAGTTGCTACTGTGGCAAAAGTTCAAGTTCTTCTTTCTGAGAGCTTTCCTCTGCCCTGAGTTCAGCAGTTTCAACAAAATCCCAGTGTCTCTTTTGCTTCTCTTCCCAGTTCTCAGTTTGTACTATAGCAGTGGGTTACACTTGGATATGATAGTCATGGCTGTGGGAACAGAAAAAACCAAAGTTCCTTTATTATCCTTCATCAGTGTACATCAGTTTCCTGTTCCTCAATTATGTCATATGTTCATTACTTCATGCTTCTAAGTCGACTTAATCTGTAATCTTAAGTGTTTTGAACTTCTGGAATAATACATTAATCTGCTCTGAAATGTGTCCTTAACACCATTTATGTTATAATATAGCGTACTGTTTCCTTCATCATTACAGGCTATCAGGTATTCACCTCAGGTCTTCCACCTCTTCTTGTTTTGCCCATGATACTTCAGTGAGTGAACTACGAGAAATTTCACTACACTTCTCCCCTCTCCAAATCACTCATTAAATCTCATTTTATCCCTCAGAAGTGAGTAAAACCAGTCATACCCCTACAAAAGGATTTTTTATGTTACTATTTTTTTGACAGTAACAGATAAATCCATTCTATTTCTCTTCTGAAACCTAAATTACATTTAAAGCTAAGGGAAGGGATCAATAAAAGTTAGCAATCCAACTTGAAAAGGCTGAAGTTGGACAAACTTCAGACCAATCCTGCAGAGCTACCACATGCAGGACAGCCCAGGACCAGGGCACTGTAATCCAAATCAATCTTGATTTACAGGAGCTGCGTATTAGACGGTGAAGCATCAGCCCATCCTATCACAACAGCATGGTTTTCCACCTCACCAGCTGTGCTGCTGACCTTCAGACCACGCACATCACCACATTAGCTGAGGAACTACATTATCAATCACTGCAATAATAATTGCAGTAGTCAGTGACACTCTCCCTGACTTTATTTAGATTCATTGCTCATGGATCTGTGTGACCCAGGGTCTCCTTCCCCAATGAACATATCACTGCTGTTATCTTTCTTTTGTTCATTCATGAGTTTGATTAATGCACTCATTTCTTTGGAAAATACTCAAAAAAAAGAAAAAAAAAAAGGCCAGAAAAAGGAGATTTTTGCCTTGCTCTCTTTAAGACAGTTAGTTGCTTCTGGGCAGATAATAGACAATTAAACCCCCCAGCATGAGTTAACCTTTACCAAAGCAATGGGCATGTAGCAGCCTTCAGCAGCAAGGTAATAGCCACCCTCCCTTTTGCAGCTGCTCCTCGCTCTGCACCATAATGAACCGTCTGTCTGAACCCAGGATCTTTGGCTCCAGCACTGAGATGCTCAGGTACCATCTGGACTTCAGTGACAGCAGCCCAGAGAGGACTGATTTGTGTCTTCACACCTTTAAATCCTTCCTCCGTCTCTCCAAACAGGTAACCTGGGTTTCCTTCATTACTTTACTTCTCTAAGAACTATTGGTTTTTAAAAACATGATGTTTCCACCTGCTTGGCAGAGTGACAGTGGCAGCTGGAGAGAGAGAAGAGAGCAGAAATGGCAAGTTTATTGCTTAAACCAAAGTGCATCAAATTCACAGAAAATAACCCATGGTCTCCCGAAGGTCCCAGCTCAGGCCTGAGAGAAAAAAAGGGTCCTGGTAGCCATGAGTTATTTTTAATTTATCTTGTATGGCATCCAGCTTTACCTGCTGTAGTATCTCAAGAAAGAAGAAAGCAGCTGAGCCTGTTCAGGGCTCTGAGAACTCAGAATCCTCTATAGCCATGGGAGAGAAGAAATCATAGCACACCTAAAATGAGGTTAAAGGCAGCTACGGGCCACAGATAGCAAATGGAGCCAGGATCTAAAATTGGTGTGTGTCAAGACATATAAATCAGTCCTCTCTTCCACCACACACCACTTTGGAGATCATTTAAAACCAAAAGAAATAGGTTCTCTCTCAGCTCTGCTTCAGCATCTTCCATGTGGCATTTGTGCTCCTGAGCTTCAATTTTCCTGCATAGTGAAAGGATATAAATCAGGTGTTTCCCTGACTGGTTTATTTAGGTTGGTAGCTCTTTAGGATCAAAGTTGGTTCATATTTTGGATTATGGAAAACACTTTTTCTTGGGACCTGTTCCTAATAAAGGCTTCTAGGTGCTTACTATAGTAACATTTGGTGAAGGAAAAACATTGGATAGTTTTTCTCACTCCCTGCTGGTTGACTGCTAGTCCAATACAAGATACTTGCCAAAAAATGCAAGGAAAATCAAAGAATTTTAGAATTTAGGCAAACACTGCCCCAGTTCTGACTTCCCCTTTCTCAGCTGTGCAAAGTAAAATCCTCAGTCAGGTCTGGGTCATGGTGTGCTGATGAGTGCCATGTTGTACAAGAAAGGGCTGCAGCTTCATCAGCACATTCAATCAAGATGTAATTGCAGGACCCATTAAATTGCAGATCTCTCCTGCACTCTGCTTTCAAGATTGTAATGATACCTCTTGTTTTTGCTTTTCTGCTCTCATTTTGGTAATGGATTAAGGCTTGTGGAAGCGTTCTACTTCACAGACAGGTGATGAGGCAGAATGGAGACTGGAGGGCAAGGAGGGACCAAAGGTTTAAGAGAAATGTGTGCAATTTGGGGCTTTTTAGGGGGTTTAATTATGAAAAAGGATTATAAATCAAATTTATTCCCTAGGAGAAGCACCCTTCGCCTACTTGTTTATAGATCAGTTACAGAAAATCCGTCATGCCAACTTCAAATATTCTAATAACAGGAAATAACTAGAAGGACAAGTCAAGAGATGAAAGGAAAGAGAAAACTAGAGATAGTGAGTAACCCCACTGTTCATTGTTATCAGCAACTTGCAAGATCTATGCTTGTTAATTTGTGATCTGTCTCGTTAAACTCTGAGCACGTAGCTCAATGACACTGCATCCTAATTATGAGTCTTCCCAAAGTTGTTAGACCTGGATGGTGCTTGTCAGTGTTTCTGAAAGTAGGAGGAATATTTGTAAAAGGAACAGGGTTGCTCTGGGTTTGTTTCTTTTTCAGCTGCAAGGGAGAATGTGCAGTTTTAATTGTCTTATTAGCATGATTTGGACAGGGACAGAGAAAAGATGCAAATGCCTTTTGTGCACACAGTTTTGTGCAGTAAAATGCCAGGATCAGCAGATTAGTATCTACCCTGATCCTGCCACACATTTCCCACTTACTGGGACACAACCTTCCCTTTCTTTGTCCTGCAGAGAGAAGACTGTTTAAATTCGAGGACGCTATCTTGGACAATAATCCCAGTCAGCAGATTACTTCCTTGAGAAAACTTAAAAACAGAAAAGAAGAACAGGCTACAAAATAAGAAATTGTGTTGTGGTTTTTCTATGTTGCACTATGTCTCCTCAAACTCTTTTTTTTAAATCTTTATATTTTTCGTCCCTATATTTAAAGAATCTGGAGGTTTGGAGGGGCATATAGTAAAACAGAATAGATGTTTATCTAAAATGCACTCAGCATTTACACAGCGATGTAAATGCTTCCTTTTGTGCTCACAGTGTCTTTGGCTCAGAGAATCAGCAATTACTGTTGCTTGCAGAAAATCTTGGTGAATAATATAGTGAGCAACAAGAGTACAACACTGATATCCTGTGCCTGATTGTACAGATTCAGTCTGTTTCAACATCCCTAATAAATAAAGAAACAAGAAAATCCTAACTGTAATGTTCAAATTAATTTAGAATATCATTTATATTATATTATATTATATTATATTATATTATANNNNTATGTTATATTTATTATATTTATTATATTATATTCATCAACAACCATATATGGAGTTAGGTTACTTGACAGCTTCTGGCCCAAGCTGCGAAAATTTCATTCTGAGGTTCCCTCACAATCCACCGAACACTTTAAACATAGGCAGTAATAGGTAAACAGTGGTTCTGCAATTTATTCCTAAAATACCCCTCTTCTGTAATGCAGGCATCGGTGATTGGAGCAAAGAGAAAATCTCTGCCCCTTCACCCATGGGGCCAATGGTTCTTCCTCCAAGACAAGCAAATATGGATCAGGTTGGGATTTAGTGGCTTTGGGTTTGGAGGTTTTGGGGCTTTTGGCAATAGAAATGTAGCTAAAAATCAGTTCAAATGAGGGCACAAAAGTGGGCCCTTAGTGAGGGGCTCCACTACCTCACAGTGCTGAGCCTTTGCCCTGCCAGGACCTCCTGGGGGCAGAGGAGAAGGGGTCACACAGACATCAACACAGAGCCCAGGAATGCAGAAAGCTTTTGCTCGTGGCACTCAGCAGATTGGCACATCCTGTCAGCCCCCACCCCTCCCAAACAGGAGGGGAAAGGCTGTGGCTTGGTAGTTCAAGTCAGGAGATTGATTAGCATTTTCTATAAAAGAATAAACATTTTCATCTGTAAAAACAATGGGGTCACACTTCTTACTGACAGTATGGTGATCACTGTGATTTCTGCAAGCTGGCAAATTACACTGAGCCTTTGAATCTTGCAATTAACCATTTATTACTGGAACAAGGGAACAAAGAGGAAGACCAAATTGAATCTTGACTAGGTTCATTGTCTCAGCATTAAACACAATTACAACTGCTTTACTGGACACCTTCAATTTTCACCATCATTAAATAGACACGTATTTCAACCACTTATTGACTACAGCCTAAAATGAGACCTTACGACAAAGAGTTCTCCAAAGGCAGAGCTGTGTTTCCCTGGAAAGCAAATTCGCCCATCTAGGCTGCAGGCAGCACACAGTCTTGAGCCAAAGCCATAACAACTGGAGGCAATTAGTCCCTTCTCCATTTGGAATTAAGGATGTAATGCCTTGTTGGGGTTACGAAGCTCTCCTGTCTCCCACAGAGGTAGATTTGATCATTAAATACACTCCCAGTGTCCTTGCCAAAATGGGGATCCTGCTGCATCAGTGTCACATGAGAGTGGTAAATATAGGAGGTATGAGGATTACAGTCTTTCTCTAAAAGTTTAAGAGGTTTAAAAGATTATGATGAATCCCTGTGACAGTGGTGGCAGGGCAACATCACAACCTTCCCCACTGGAGGACCACATGTGCCCTTCTAGTGGATCAGATTTCAAAATCTCAAGCCTCAGAGAGCCAGAGCTGATGCAGAGCTGCACGGACAAATGCTGGTGAGGCAGACCTGGGCAGTGAGGGAGTGAATCTCCTGCTTGGTGCCTGAGAATGCGCATCTGAGAAATACTGAAGATTAGAGCCAGCTCCTGCTGTAGTCCTTTGCAGTCACCAGAATCGTAATTATTGAAATAATATGTAAGGATTTATTCTCATATATGTATCTCTTACTTGGCAAAACAGTCACAAACTTCTGAACATTTAGTGCACATGTGTTCATCTCTGTATCTGCTTAACTTTGAATATGAGATTTAAACGCTTTTAAGGTTCCAAAGCATGTGCTTAAAATTAAAGATGTGATAAAATATTTTACTAAAGCCATAAAACAACCTAAAATTAACACATACAGAAAATGTAAGTACAGTGGAGCAAATAATAACAATAAAAGGAAAAAAATCCATTTGTTGTTACCACACTGAACTGAAACATACTGTGATCACTGTAACACAGAACCCAGGAGGCTTCATGGCATCCTAGAGCAGAATGTGATCTGGGAAGAACCTGTTGTGCTCATGTCCTTTCATTTTTGGAAAACAGAGTTATTTTTACAGAGATCTCTATTCTAGCCTTGACTTTGATGCTGCTCCACTTAGGAATGCTCCTTATTGAGTCCTGTGTCAGTCTGCACATCTGTAAAATTCCAAACACCTTTACAAAGCTCTTTTGATATATATAAATTCAATAATGAGCATGGCTGATCACCTCTCCATTTCTCAACTGTGCAGTGGAGGTCAACGGAGAGACATCTAAATTTGTCCCATGACCAAAATAACTGCATTAATTAAGAGGCTGATTGGGTGAAGCTAATTGCCACCAAAAAGTCACAAGGTAGGGCTTCTTGACTCCAGCACAATGACACCTTTCTGCAGCTCTCCTGCTTTCAAACAGCCCCATGGAAGAGAGCTCTTGTGGTTCCCCATGTTCGTGCACATCACCCCGTGACAGCCCTTCCCAGTGGCCCAGTTCCATGGGCCCTCAGTCCCCAAACTCTTTTCTCAATATATCATTGCTGAATTTATTTGTTTCCTCTATTTAGAAACTGGGGGTTAATAAACTTTAATTCTTTTCGTCCTCCCATTAAATTCATCAGCAGTAGACTCCAGAGGGTGAAAATACAAGCCCCAGGTGCCTCACACAGACTTTTAGTCTGCACAGGAGATTAATTCAGGTCAGATCCCAATTTCCCTAGCCGCTTGTTGAGCGGAGATCCAAGGCTGCAGGTTAAGCCAACCGGTATGTACTTCCAGGAGACAGTTTACGTTCCTGTTGCCTTTTTGATAGGAGGGCTGACAATTTCACAGATTCTTTCACTTGCATCTGTCTGATCCTCTTTCTCCTTATTACCTCCTGCAGAGAAGTAAATGAATTTGAGGCACTGAGGGTCTTCACCGGTCAAACGCACTTAAACTGCCGGAGCCTCCTCAGCGGCTGACAAGTTTGCATTGCTACAAACTCGACTTGTGACACCAGCCCAGCAGGAGAGCCATTGGTCTTCAGCAGCAAGATTGACCTTGAGAAGTCCACGCTGCCCTCCTGCTGCGTGAAATACAGCAGAGATGTAGGGGATCGTGCCACGCGAGCAAACAAAGGGCAGCTTCGATTCAACGTGTGGGATTTCTGCAACACCCAGCAGAAAGAGCCTGGCTAAGCTTGGAGTGCAGCTCCTGAACAATCCATTGGGCAAAACAAAGAGGGGTTTTTCCCCTAAATGAGTGAAAATCAACTGATGCTAAAAAAATTGTTGTTGATGATTATGGAAAAGTACCAAACTTTTTGGAAAAGCACAAAACTTTCTGGAAAAGCAGATCTTCGAGGTCAAACATCAGTCCAGTCCCATTCTATTCTATATTAATGACCTGGCTGAAGGAGTAGTTGAGCTACTTATTGAATTTGCAGTGATATCGGGCTGGAAGGGGCTGCCAGCACTTTGAAGGAATGGATCACTGTCAAAATTCTTGTGCAATTAGTGGAGAAAGAGAGGCAGAAAAATAACTCAAAGACAATGAAGAAATCTGGGGTTCTGTCGGAGCAGTCACCACTGGATCTGCAAGTTAGGCTGGATCACAAAGCCAAATTCAATAATGTCATACAGAAAAAAGTAAACCTTATTCCGAGATAAATATATAAGGGGAAGGTCACAGGAAAGACAGAAAAAAGAAGAGTAATTTCTTCCTTCTAGTATGAAAGCAAAGGGTGGTGCACCATGTCCAGCCTGGAACATCTTTAAAAGAAAAAAAAATGTGAACTGAGTGAAGAAAGGGGAAATGAGAACATAAGAACAAGCAGTGGACTTGAAAACATGAGCTGTGTGGAAAATCTGAAAGAAGAATTTTTTTAGTCGAGTGAGGGGAGGTACAACAATCTTCAAATAAATAAAAGTTATGTAGAAAGCAAAAGATTGTTGCCTTAAATTGTGACAAGCATGACTTCTAGGCTCCATTCAGTAATGAACATAGATGTCTGAAGTCATTTCAGATGTTTCACGGCATGGGATACATTTCTTTGAGGCTGCAAATACTAGACACCTTGCACTAGATGAGGTCGCTCAGGTCCCCAGCCAAGCTGGCTTTGAACACTGCCAGGGACAGTGGCTAAGCCCAGCTGTGAGGAGGGGCTGCAGTGCCATGTGCACTGCTGTGAGGGGAATGAAAACCTAAAATTTCCTTTCCCTGTTCCAACATTCCCTTAGTTTTTTATGTTAACTCCCTTTCTCCCTCCTCTACTCTGGCCTACAAAAGGAACAAGATAATTGGAATACAACTTTAAAAGAATATTTTCCTTGAGCTGGAAAAATAGGGAAAATCCACTCTGCTTGTAGAGGAAGAAGAAGTACTCCACCTTTAGTGGCCTTAGTTCAAAACTAAGCATTATTTCTTCTGTAATAGGACTATGTTTCTTTCTCTGCATTCTCATAACTCAGGGCAAAATTTTGGTGGGGAAAGGAGAAAAGGAGGAATTTCTTTGGACCTCGGAGGCATGCCAAGACCTCTGGATTAACACAGGCTTTTGTGGTCTGTGAAGCTCTCAAGTGGTGATTTGTAAAAGCCCATGATGAGTTTCTGGCTAGCAGCAATGGCTGGGGAGAATGTCAGGAGCTCTGCAAGCAGGGCAGCCTAACCAGGAAACATCAGAGAGGGGTAGAAAGAGGTTATGCAGAGACTCTTCAACATATGGTTACAGACAACAGTTGCTGATGGTTTAAAAAAAAACAGTTAGAAAACCAACCTTCCTTATGCCTCTCAGCACAGCAATATATTTCCTTTCAAAACAAGAACAGGCTGTCTCATTTCCTTCTCACTGCCAGGAGCCTCATGGTGTGTGTGGTTCCTGGAGCTGGGTTTGGCACCCCAAAACTCCCTGCTCGCTGAGCGATGCCTGCCTCCTGTTCTGGGGAGTGCCTTCCATCTCATGTGGATGGAAAGCTCTGAAGGAAAAGAGGGTTTAAAACAGAGGCAGAAATTCAGTGCTGTGCAGCCCCTTGGAGGCTGCCTGTGGGCAGCAATAAGCCTTGTGATGGACCCTGCAAGCTTCACTTGTTGCAGAAACAGCACACATTTCTCAAGGAGCAAAGCTCACAAAATATTGGAATAAGAGGTCCTCCTATCAGGCTGCAAAGTCAGCATATCCACCACTGTTCGTGCAAAAAGGTGACTTAATTTTTCCTCTGTTTCTTCACTGTCCAATTGGTGCATAAAACCCTCCAGCAATTCTGTTTCTAAGGTATTATTTAGTAACTCTGGCTTGAAGTGCTGAGAGGAAAAGTGCCTAGATTAGCTGAAGTAGTATCTGAGCTTGAAACGGCATCTAGATCTTCTGTATATTTAATGTTTCAATCAGAAATACAGTGTTCATGCTTCAATTTAAAGACAGAGAAGCTCTAATCTTTGCAATATGGCCTGGAGTTCACAGTACCAAAAAAAAAAAAAAAAAGGAAAAAAGAGAGAGTTGGGAAGACTATCATAACCACTTAATTAGCTACTAGATCAGCCAGTGTAGCAGAGCAGGATTTATTTGTGAGACAAATGAGTTTTCAGGTTTCTGTCTTACAATTTTACAATTCTCATCATGAGATAAAACAAGTAAAATAACTGAGAGTAAAATATCAAGATAGGTTTTACACCATGAGTGGTTCCCCCTCCTTCTCTTACCATTTTCACTTGTCTCTATCCACTCTCCTATTTAGTGGAAGCTCAGCACTTTTCAAAACTTCTCAAATCTGAAATCGAAACTAAAAATCCGTCGCAGAAATATTTGGCTAATAAAAATCTCTAGCAAGCTTTCACGTTCCTGGGATGAGTGTGTAGGTCCCACAGCATACTGAGGAAATATTTATGCCTCGTGAATTGGCTTCCTTTACACTGTAGGAAGAAGAAAGTTGGACTGATTGGCCTTCCCACCTGACTGGCCTCATGTGAGATGTCACCTGCTCTCCCCAGGAGGTGAATGCCATCCTTTAAAGGCAAGTACAGAAAGGCCAGCCTGTCCTGTAAATTATCCTGCAGACTTTCTTCCTCCCTGAATATTTTGCTTACTGCACTGTACTTTTCTCTGTGTGCTGCAACTGCTCTGCTCTCCTCAGATGCTGCAGCTGTATCAGTAAGTCCTGCGATCTTTCTGAATTGGGTTCATTTCTGCATGGTACCCCTTGCAAGGACCTCGAAAAGCCCCAAGGGAATCATGCTGCAGTGAGATGTTCTGTGCCCACCCACTTAGAAAAAAAAGGAGTCCGACTGCCTCATGAAGGCAGCCTTGATGCAGATACAGCAGGAACAGATGGCCTCACCTTTCAAATATTTCCAGTATCTGGATCCAAACCTATGATAAACCAACAACAGGAGTACGCAGACATATTTCAGGACTTGGGTCTCAGGGTTAGAAGCAAGTGAAAGAATCATATGCAACAAGAACATTTCACTGCAATGTAGAATGTCGATATTTAGTTTTGGTAACTAAATGGGTCAAATCAATCACTTGGCTTTATCTTTAAACCAAAAGCTGTCTTTTGAGTCCATTCCCTAACCAGCTCTTTAAAGAGTAAATATACAAGTTGAACTGTTTTCTTTTTTGATTTCCTTTTTCTGTTTTAACTCAGGATATATAATGCCATTGTGTGGTGTTAGGATGGGCTTTTTCCCAGTCTCACTGTGTTTCTAAATAACCCAACGTGCTGAAGAGCAGTTGACATAGAAAATTGCAGGACAATGAACCAAAAGTCTACTTAGTCGCATGTCCTGCCTCCTAACTTCAGATCAAAAGCAGATATCTACAGCAGAGGATATGTATTAAAACTCCAAGGACTCCATCCTCCAGCAATGTGCAGCTGGAGGGTTTCAGATGCTTTGTATTGAATCATTTACAGTGGAGAAGGGTGTCATTATCTGCATTTTCCTCTCACTGAAAATGCTTTCTATCTGTCCTTTGCACCAATCACATTTCTCTTCATTTATTCTTTGCTGTAATCTTCACTTGAAAAGGAAAATAAGTTTGCCTAAAGAATATTTTGGCCAGAGTTAACAAAAAATTGGAAAATCTCAAATGATATTTCAGAGATCTGATGGATATTTTCTTCATTCACAGACTTGAGGGTCTGTCATACATATACTCCTCTATCTTTCAGTACTCTTGGTACTTCAGACTGAGCAATAGAGCTGCAAAAATCTTCCCTACCTTCTTCTAATTTGCAGGTGCTGTCTTGGATGTTAATCCAAGACATCTGGTCTGTTGTCCTGACTGTTCATAGTCATTATTTCTAAGCCTCTCTTTTCAAAATGCTTAAAAAATTACTTGCTGGCAAGACATGGCTAAGCAGGGGACAGCACTGGTGATTTAGGAAGTAGCAGCTAAGTTTGGACCTCAAATAATTAAGAAATATCAGAACCCTCTGAAATGCACAGAATTCTTAAAGCTCCCACCAGCTTGTTCTCAGCTGGAAGTAATCCTGTTTCTAGCAGAAATCTCCTCTACTACATCACTTTTAAACTTCAGATTTGTGAGAGTGCATTTATGACAGATCCCTGACCGCACAGGGACAAGCAGCAGTTAAAGAATCACTCCAGTCTCTGGGGTGTATTTTGGAGCAGGCTGGGGTAGATGAACAACTTTGATGAACACGAGGATGCTGCAAGCCTGTGTCAGCAGGTACAAGCACAGGAAGAAAATGACAGCCATTAATACAGCACGGGCTGTTAAACTCTAAATGAGCCTGAATGCAGTTCTTTGAAATGAATCTATTTCCTTTTTCCCCAAAGTGTAAAAGGTCCCTGTGCCTAAAGAAAAGGAGGGATGCTGTCACTGTCAGCAGACGGCTGTTATCTGTAGGGAAGGCTTTTGCCTCGTTTTCCCTTTCCATTAATCAAGCAGTTTTTATGGAGAGGTCAGGAAAGGCTAGCGATACAGCTTCTTCACTGCAGAGAGACAGCGGGGCAACACAGTTTTTGATGGAAAAAAGGCATATTGTGTTGACTGAAAGAATTTGTGGGTTTGTAATTTTTTGCCTTATCATTGTTTGTCATTTACAAAAAGCCAAAGCATTTCAGTGGCTTTTTTTTGCACAGTGAGTTTCTATGTTCCACTTCAAAGCAAACTGGCTTTTCCAAATTTCTCTTAATAAAAATCTTCAAAGTAGGTCTAAAGAAAAGAAGATCAAACACTGAAATATCTTTCAGAATAATATAATTTTCTTTTTCTTCTGGAAGAGATTTGGTTTTAAATCCTGTTAGAATTGAAATAGTCTCATGTGTGTTTTAGGAAATGGAAGGCAATGTTGCTTCTTCCTCCTGGCTACCAGTTCAGAACTTTGCACAGCTCCAAAATAGTGCTATTTGGCCCATTTTCCCCGGAAACTTTTGAAAGGACAGCTGTGACTCTGAACATGTGTTCACACAAGCATGAGAGCAGAGGGGGACCTTTTTTGGAAGCAATTTCGTCTCTGCATGCCTGACTGGGAAGCACACAGCCACACACAAAATGCTGTAGTGATGCCTGGTGGTGCTCAGGACCAACTACAAGAATTGTATTGTCATTGCACCACGAGTGACTGGCGGATGTTGTGCACTCACATAAATGAAAGTCTGGACATGGATTATCTAAAGGGCCCCTCACAACTGAGATGTCTGAATTCATAATTCTGCACGTGAATCTCCTTTTCTTCCTCCTGCAGGTGTGCCTGACAAAAATGAACACAAAAATAAGTCCCCTAGAGACAAGAATAGAGCATCCTCTCCCTGTCTGCTAAAGATGAGCATATGGTTTTTTTCTGCACCTTGAAATCTTCTCTGCACCCTCAGCCTGCCTCCACACACCCTGACTCACTTTCTGAAGGGTTCTGTAAACTTAAACTTGTTTCTTTATTGCTGAAGAAATAGTAAAGTTGAAAAAAAAGCTGGAGAATTCAAAGGTAAGGCAAACACGCAGTTCATTTAGACCCAGATGTTGCCCGGACACTCTGAAGGGTGTCTGTGGGCACTTTGGTGTCACATTACTCCCCTGCACCCCATGTTTATCACTCCTGTCAGCAGCTCTGTGTGTCACTGCAAGGCTCTCTCCTCCCTCAGTCCCTGCACGTTTTATTTGCTGCTGCAAGCACCACGTTTGCAAAGTACAATCTTTAGGAAGGGGCCTTTCTTCACACATGCATCTTTTTCTGCTGTTAAAAACACATAGGTGTTCCCCACAGCCATTTTGAAATTCCTTTCACACACACAACAAAGGTAAGGAAGTACTCTTTTTTTTTCCCTTGGCTTTGCCACAAATCAGTGAAAGTAGTTATTGCTCCCTGACAGGGCAATTGAATGAAGATGTTTTTCAGAGGTGGCACTATAAAGGACATTGACCATTGTTATAAACTGCTCCTTAATAGCTTTCTCTGGGTTCCTTTATCAAGACTTTGTGCCAAACAGCAAAGATCTCACATTATAACCAAAAATCAGCACAGGGGATAATATTCTATTTCAATTCTCCTGGCAAACACAACTAAAGAGAGAAGTGTGGCAGAATAATGAGGTTGGGGATCTAAGTGGTGTTTAAGATAGGACCTGTGGTATTAAACTAGCTCAGATACAAAATTAAAGAGCAGTGATACTGGAAATCATTCTTGTGCTGAAGGACTACACAAATCAGCAGACACACTTAGACCTGTAAACAACTTGCTGGCAAACTGCTGTGGAGGTGCCTTCTTAGAGGGGCGTGATAAGCTCTGTTTTAATAAAGATAACTAAAAAGGCTGTGGTATGATGACCTGAGATAGGATGAACAAAATGAAGCTTCATGTTTTGATACTCTTCAGCTTGCCCGTAAGGGATCATTATAGCCTATTTCATGTAGGAAAGCAGGGTTTAGGACTCCTACTATCAATCTGAAGGCCCAGATGCTTGGTGTCATCCCAACAATAAATTCTGAAAACATCATTTCACTTCAGCCAAATTTGACTGAGGAGCAGAGCTCTCAAATGCACACCTTTCACATTCCATGAAAACCTGCACCATCAAAAGAGAAGAATCTGTGCTCTTCACCAGTGAAAACTCAGCAGGATGAGCTTGTCCTTTCCTAGTCACCAGCAAGCTCAGTCACAAGTCACGAAGCTGTGCAAGTAAGATTTCATTCATTGTGCTGCTCTCAGCAATATTTGTTTATCTAAATAAGCGCACATGATGAGACTTTCTGTAGGAGACTTGGGGGCTGGGTGACATTCATGAGCAATCAGCTTCTCAATGAAGCTGGAATGTTTGGGCCTGTGATTAAGGTGGACAATCAGGGGACAGAAAGTGAAATTTCATCATCGTGTCAGCTTGCGTGCTCACAGGGCGAGACAGGCACTTCATTTTCACCTCTCTATTCTGTCTCTGTATCCAGAAAATGGACACAGTTATTCAAGCAGAAAGAAGAATTTGCAATAAATGATGTATTTGACTTTGTTCCTTCTGACTTACAAAAAGAAAGACCACAGTTTTCACTTCTGAATCGGTTTAGTGTGTATCCTCCAGGACACCTCTTTTGGTCACCCTGTCACCTTCTAACAGTTCCTACAAGGGAGAGAAAAATTAACAAAATGTTTCACCCAGAATGATTTGAGCAATTAAACTCGAGTTGGTCCATCTTTTTAAGGCTCATGTTCAACCACTGACACTCTAAAGACAGGAGGAGGTAGCCCTGAACCCCAAAATAACTGGTTCAAACATGAGGTTCCATTTGTGTCTCCAATAAACCTGTTTAGAGATCATTTCACACATTGCAATAAGCAGCTTAATTAAATTGCAGGTAATAATCAAAAATAGTCACTAAAATACAGATGACAATAATTATTTCATTAATTCCACATTATTATTGCCTGCTGATTAAATGCCTAACACCATCACTTGATTTACCATATTAATAAGCAATATGTGTATAATCAGGTCAGTTATGAAATTTCAGGCCCATCTAGCATTCTGGACAGGTAGTCTTGCTTTCTCTTTACCAAATAACTCTGGGATCAAAGTATCCAATGATATAATGCCATGTCATCAATGTAATTATGCTGAAGCAGAAAATCACCTTTTGATCTTACACTCAGCTATTTAAAAGTTATTTACAAATGTAAAGCATACATCTTCATTTATGCTTTTTATGCATCAATAAATTTTTTATCTGCTTCTGCAGTGTATTAGACAACATGGGTTCCCTAAAGCTTAGACTGGAAATAAATCTGAGCCTGAAGACAATCACTTATAACAAAGGAGCCTGGTTTATTCCATTAACTGATGGTTTGGCCAGCCTTTGTTTCTGTTGAGCAGCTGAGGGGGCAGACACTTGGTTGCTCCACGCCTTGACTTTCAGCATTACAGCCTCACTTCTTTTTGTGTCACCCAGTGCCACAGCCATGTGGATTTCTGCTGAATTCCTGGAAGAGTTTCCTCCTGCAAGCAGCAGACTCTGCCTGCCAGTGCAAAGGAGGTAGGGCATGAGAAAACAGCTCCACAAATCAAGCTGTTGACTAATTCCAGTGCATGAGGCAGCACGAATGCTGGCTGCTCCAGAGCAGGGAGAAAGTCTAAATTTTAATGGTAATGAAGGTGGGCAGAGAAGAATAAATACTGTCAGAGCCTGCTAATTATGAAAAGAGATGGATGGCTGCTGTAAATCAGTGTGCTGTGGGGAGAGAGTCTTGAGACAGATTAAGTTATTATTCATACTGGGGCTGTTCAAATAAATCAATGGAAATTCCATCAGCAGCAGGTTCCATTTTTGTTTCGCTTCTTGATTTATGGGTTATGCCTTTGGTCTTTTTATCAGAATCCCCTTCTGCTTTATTCCTAACAGGTATGTATAATCTAATCTGAAGCCACCAGATACTTTCTTGTGCAAAAAGATTTTCATAAACAGCCTAGTAACAGGAGAATTCATAGGGCAAGGTGCTTTTTATATTTCAAACCCTTCAATGTACTTTACTGCGCTGCTCTTTACTTGCATTCCTCATCAGAAAAACAAGGATTCAAATAGTAATTTATTCCATGTTGTTTAGCCTAGTGTTCTAATGAAACTGCATCAATGTAGTCACTCCACACTACTTGGCCCTTCCACAGCAGATAGTTTAAATTTTTTCACCCGTTTCAAGCAAATTTAGGGAAGGATAAAGATCTCAGGGACACTGAGTTCCTAGTGGGATGGAAACAAGCAGCTGGGCAGAAAACCCCATGTGTCCTTATGAGGAAGGTATAGCATCTCCAGCACAGATATATTATTAATAGAGTGGAGTCTAAGTGGAAAACAACCAAGGACCCAGGTCCTGAGCTCTGACACTTATAAGTTTACTTGTTTGCTTATTTAGATGACAATTTCTCTCTAATGGTGTTGGTCTTTCTGGGTTGATGTGCAGCATCTTACATGTCACTAGAGTCCCTCTGCACTGTTGTGGGAGAATCAATAAATGGCCCGGGGCATGCAATCAGGAAGGCCAAACGCATTGCACCTCACCTTTAACCTCTGCTTCAATTTATTATTATGGAGCCCAACTCACCCCACCAGCAATGTCTCAGGGTCTAAATATAGATAACACTGTGAAATCTCAGTAGGTATGTCTGCCAGTATTTCTTAAAATGGCCCAGATTCAGGGGACAAACACGTGGATTGTAGTCAACAGATTAATGCCCAGGCAGTGCCTGGACAGCACAGCAGCTCATGGAAAGGAGAAGCATTTCAAGGATAAAGTGAACTGCTTGAGAGAGGGAAACCAGCCATCTTTGTTGAACAGGCAGGCATCAGCTGGCAGTAATGGGGTACAGACTCCTTTGAATAATAAGACCAAGCTCATGGGCTGGGCAATGACTTCAAGCAATGAGGGAAATGGTTAGGGGCCAGCTCACATCTGCAGAGACCTGCATTATCATCAGGCAGGTGCCTGATGGATGTGTACTTAAATGCTCTAAGGTTTACCTGTTAACAACAGCTTAAAATCAGCTCTGACTACACTATAGGAAAAATGATGCAGACAATAGTAAAACTGGAATGAAAACATTTATCTTTCCCCATCTCTTACTTGCTTGACAGAGCCATTCATACTATTCAAAGAACCTGCCATATCGTGTATGCTGCTACTAAGTGCCCACTTGCTTTGCATTTGTAAAAAAATTGTTTTGAACATTTTGGCAGCCTGGCATAGTGTGTTTAGATGTCCTGATCCCAGCAGAGTGTTTGCAAATCCAGTAATTGCATATCATTAGCTCCCTTTGTTGCTGATGCTGTTGCCTGCGCCTTCATTTACCTGTGGCACTGGACCACTCACTGTTAGAGAGGGCTATCTTTAATGCTCTTCTCTCCAATGGTTTCTTTGAAGCAACATTCATACATCTTAGAGTCTTGCAAGCAAAGCAGCATGCCACAGAGCTTAATTAAAGAGGAAATAAAAAAAGAAGCCTTTCCCCAGCAAGCCGGGGGAGTTGCATACTGCTGAAACTGATGGGACGAGATTGATTGTCTGATGTTAACATACAGAAAAAGGGTACTTTTGACAGAGGTGAGGGAGCTATATTTCATTAGGGACAGCACCACTGAAAAGGACATTCACTCATAATCTACTCAGGGTTTTTTTTTATTATTTCAGTATCCAGCAGTGTTTTAAGGCAATTCCCATCCTACCTCCTGCTGTAAGCTTGGAAGTAAAAGAAGCCAGCTTTATACATCAAAGCTACACTAATAGTCCCTTTTCTCTCCCATGAACCATTAGCGTGGGACCAGCAATACTGACAGGTCATGGCTGTACTATTTCCATCAAGCATCAGACCTGTGCTGGAAATGATGGCAGGATCTCATCCAATTAGTCTAGAAAAGGCACTGGGATATGTCTTCCAGGTAATTGCTTCTGACAACCAGGTCCACCATTTCCCATTTTCTGGAGGTGCCTGCTCCAGGATTAGTAGTCACTATTTCAGAGCCTTCAGGACTGTCTGTGCTCTCTGTAAAGGCACAAAGCAGCTTCCTGTAGGATTTTTAAATGGCTGTTCAAGACAGTTTGCAATCAGCCAATGACAATAGAGGAAACTCTGTGGGAGTTTTTCTTTCTCTCCAAAGTGACAAAGCACTTCATAAGCACTTCATTTTTGCTGAACAGAATGCCATCATGCATCTCCAATAAATGCTGAAAAATCATTCCTGAACCTGCTGGAGCTGGAGCTGCCGTGGCAGAGGCTACACACCCAGGGAGTGCTGGCTGTTGTGCCAAGGGATTTGTCCCTGTGCCCACATTGAGAGGCAGCTCCCAGCAGAGATCCCTGTGTGCATGCTTATCTGGGATCATTCTCACTGATACTCTCGACAGAACATCCTCTCTTTTGTGAGGTTCCTTATTCCAACACCAGCTTTTTGGGAAGTCACTCCAAGAGTGAGGCTCTGCTCTACTTTCCTTGTTGGTCAGCCACGTCAAAGGGTTAGTGAGAGTTAGGTTTAGGTGCTCCAGCTGGTGAACCTAAAAGGAACCTGGGGGCTCTGGGTGCGCTCCAAGGACAACTGCGCTGCCATACGGAGGGGCTCTGTGTCCCTGTGCCTCCCTAAGCTCCATCCTCCTCTGTCTCTGCAGCAATATTATGGGATTGAGGCTGTGCAGGCTGCACAGCTCAGGGCCTTTCCTGCAAGAACACCCACACTGCAGGGACACCCCAATTCCAGGATGCACAAAATGGGCTGGCAGCCTGAACCCCATCTGAGCTCAGGCTGTCTCCAAAAGACATCTGGAGGCACAGTAACACAGTTCTTGCTGCCCTGTGCACTCAAAGCTAAAGAGAACTTTGGTTACTGGATTTTTATGCAGTCACAAGCACAAAGACTATACCCAAGGACAATGCTAGTATTTCACAGCAGCCTTTTGGCTCTAGTTGTATGTTGCTCATACTTTTTCCCAGGAGGAAGAAGAACAGGCTATGCCTCAGGGTGGGTGGCTAATAATTTTCCTTAGATGATAGTAAATTTCCACACCAAAACAAAGAGAAATATTCAGATGGGTCCTCTGCTTTGCCAGAAAGGCTATCCCTCTGCCCAGGGTTACGTTCCTGCTCTGTCTACAGAATGCCCACCTTAATGGTCCATAAATTGGAGTTAATTCCTTCTCTCAAAATGAGGCACCAAAGGGAAGATCTCTCCCTCTCCTCACCATGTCTTACAGGGATGTTTTCCCATACCCATGTGTTGCCCACACAAGATAATTACGCAGAAACTTCACCTCCAGCCCACCGTGGTCCTGTGAATTAACAGCCCATGTGGCTTTTTCCCTTGTCTCTGTCAGCTAATCAAGAATCTCTGGTTTCTGTATCATTTCACAAATATCACTCCTTTCCCTGGGATCGTTTCAGCTGCATAATAATGACCTGTAAGTGCCAATTGCAATATTCAGTTGACCTTCAAGGTAAATTGTGTTTTGCATTTGCCTTACACACTTTCATAGAAACTTAATCCACTGTCTAACATAAATGATCATTTCCAAAGAACATAATGGTTCTGAATGCAGACAATAACTGGCTGCAATTTGCTTCATGAGCAATTTTATTTACATCGACAGCAGAAGAGCTAAATTGAAAGGTCTGCTCTTTGACTGTGGTTGTATTTGTGCTAACGCCAAAAGTATGTTCAGCTTCAGGAAATCAATTCACCTTTGATTTAGCCCTCTGTATTATTAACACAAGAATAATACAGAATATAGATTTCCTGCCCAAATGAAATGAATGAACGTCTGTCTTCATGCCAAGGCAAGCACCACCCAAATTATTGAGAAATAGCCATCAGATGGTGGGACAGTGCACCTGTCAGAAGGGCTGTGCTTGGGGTTCACACAGACGGAGCCAGCTTGAGATAACTTCTGTGCAGCATTCATGGCTGCAGAGGGACATTGTCCTGATGACAAATGCACTCACATTTTTAGAAAATATTCTTCTTTAAATGTCCTCTTTTTTCCCCCATAATCAAAAGGAGAAATCATGGGGTGCTGCACAGAGATTAAGGGAGAAAGTTGGTCAGTTTAATTGCACAAAAATAGTGCATGGGAAACCCCAGGTACTCCCACTCCCAAAGAACCTGAAAATTACATAGAAATTGCAAAGCACGTAGCTAGGGAACAATAATAAAAGCTTTGTGGGTTATCCAAAAAGAAGGAAGAGTGTGATGTTCATTTTATGAGTGACAAGTGGAAGTCAAGAAAGGCTAAATGAGCCTTTAGATAAGCATCCTAGCTGCTAATCTGATATATTACCAGAAGTCCTTTGCTATGAGTTGGAAGCCAGTAATGGTGGGGGTGCTGAATTTAGGAGCCATTCCAGTATATTCCTACTGAAGATTTGGTGGACATGAGGGAATCATGTAGCAACTTCCATTTAGATTTGGCTGTGCTGAAAGTCTATGAAGAAATAAGCCCAGACAAAGTCAGTCTAAATGAGTCATGACAATTTGCCAGCTGACACCACGGCTAGCAAAGCACTAAAGAAATATTAAGCGCCTCCAGGTCAGGAAAAAGCAACTTTCATTGTGAAGGCTGAGAAAGGGAGAGGAAGGCTGTCTCAAGTGCTCTAGCAGCCCCTTGGACTGTCACCAGGGAGAGTTAAGGCATTGCAAGTACTCTTTGACCTCCGTCAAGGGGAGTGATGGAGAGCGGGTGGCAGCGGTGTGAAGGTGACACACAGCACGGAGCGAAGCAAGAGAGGGAGCTCAGTGCAGCAGTGACATTTGCACAAACAGTCATGGGCTGATGTACAACTTTGCTAACTGGTGGCCTTTGTGTTCTGGAAAAGAACACTAGAAATAACTGTTAATAAAAATAAATATACCTTAATTCAATATTGGCCTAATAAAAAAGTATAGGAAAAATATGTTATTGAGTTTCTTTTTTTGGTTTTTTTTTCCTCCAGAAAGTATATAAATAGTCATAAAAATGTCAGTAGGAGAGAGGGAGGTGAGGGAATAAAAATGAAGCATCTGGTGATCACAGGAGGTTTATAACCGGAACTCCAAGACTTGCTGTTGTTATCTTGAAAGCCTGTTTGTGCCACGGCATGCAATACAACCCAGAGAGACCCCAGAGCTAGTGGCTTATAGATCCACCAGGACCACCCCACCAGGTTCTTTTTCCTTCCATAAAAGCTTCCCGAGTCACTGGAGCCCTCCATGGAGTTAACAGTGCAGGCAAGCAGCACACAGTCCTGGCAGCCCTCCCCCACCTGGGTTTTGGCATGGGATGCTGAGTCACCGCCTGCTTTATTTCTAAAGACAGTTATTCATTTCATTTCCCACACCCCTGCGGATTTATTTCAGAAAAATATTTTACAATTACAACCTTCTATTTTCCTAATATGGTTAAAATTTTGCTTCTAAACCAAAAAGGTAAACATTTGCTGGCTTCTTCAAGGACCATTTCTATTATTATTTTTTCAATTGGCTCTATTGTCAATTAGCCACTCTTCTGGTGTGAGGATTCTGACAGCAAGAGTAGGAGAGATTTGCAACAAATTACTCCAATTTACAAGCAGAAAAACACAGCAGGAGCAAGCAACATCCAAATTATTGAAGCCCACTTCAGTTCAGTCCAGGATGGTAATCACAGCTCCACAGAGGGAAGGAAGATGTGTGTCCTACCATTATAATAGGGCATTATGCTGTCAGACACTGAATAGGTATTACCATAGAGGGACTTTTCCTTCATCAAGCCCTCAATTCAAAGGGCTCTGCTGTGTCAAGAAGTGCTGTTCATATCTCAGCAATACTGCATGACTTAGACGTTAGATGATATCAAATCCATTAAGGAGTATAGTTTAATAATCTGCATCCTTTCACTTCACCTTGTATTTATTGCCACAGTATGCAGTAAATGCAAGGCATTTCATGGCTAACAAGATTCACAAAAAATTGAAAAAAACTTATGGAAAAAAAAACAATTGAAGATGGTTTTGTTTTGCTGGTTTCACACAGTTCATAATGGGACCCTCTGCACAGCTTGAGGTTCACAGAGCTGGGCTCATTCCAGAAGGAAAATAGTAAATGTGTAATAGGTTTATAATCTGTGAGATACAGCTCAAGTGCCCTGCTTTCACCAAATGGATCCTGGAAAACTTTCTTTTTATTGCTGTTTCAGGCACACACTTACACATACGGTTTATTAAATATTTTTGCATCTTGTTAAATCACATTAAGGTGAGGGAACCAGAACAGCTCCTGTGCCTGCAGAAGGTTTGATCAGTGCTGTATCCTGGCCTATCCACCAGCAAAGGACAGTTGCATCCCCAAAAATCTTAATAAAAAAGCTGTTGCAGTAAAGCGTTTCTCAGCTCTGTTTACATCTCCTCACAACTACTTATTTGTATAATGTACAGCACCTTTTGAGCCTCAGCTGAAGAGCTTTAAAGGAGTAAGGATGAAGGAATAGGAGGATAGGTCTCCTTCACACAGACCTGGCTGAGCAGTGCTGCTTCAGAGGAAAAAGAGGACAGACAGACTGTTTGCTGCCCTGCACCACAGTAACCTCTGGGCAACTACTGACATCAGCAGTGTTACTCACAATTTTGCACCCATCTGACCAGAGCACAGCATGAATAATTCCTGATCACTCCCTGCTGAGCTGGATTTGGCCAGGTTTCCATGAGGAGAAAGCCTCCATCCCACTGGAGCCATCAGCATCTCCGCTTCAAGCCAGCTCCTGGCAAAAGCAGCTTGGAGCAGGTGGCCAGCGGGTCCCTCTGAGAGGCCAACATCTGCAGGTCAGCTGCAGCTGCTGCTGCTCTTCCAAGAGCTGTAAAGCTGGGATGCTCCTGCTCAGCCAAGTCCTGCGATAAATATATTGAGGGGGTTGTTCTGCCACCTGTTCCCATTTCCTCACCTTCGGCAGTGACATTCAAAAGAAGTTTGCCATTCCCCACAAAAAGCCTTAATAAATACCTCAGTGAGCTTTGCCGCTAATAAATGGAGCACTGTAAAATGTTGATACAGAAGCCCAGACCAGTAGGGAGAAGAGCAGATATGTGTCCTTGTCACTGCACTTTACCTTCCAACCAACCATGGCTGGGGCTGCTGTTTGGCCCTCCCTCCTTGGTGGGAGTTTAAAAAGAGAAAGGGCAGTTGCAAGGTTCCTGCTGAGCTTCCAGTCTCCTGAAATGTCAAAGCTCAAAATGAAAAAAATCAGTCAATCATAAAGCAGTGGGGATGCTCAAGGTAAAGAAGTCTCTTTGGCTATTGCAGCCATCTCCCCTGAAAATCAGGCCAGAAGGTTTGACTTCTGCATTTGAACATTTCCTCAGCACAACAACATGCCCAAAATCTGGTACCAAAGAGGCTGTAGCACACAGAAATCTCCACAGTAAATTACTCATGGCATTTTAACCTAAGGGAGCTCCTTTTGCAGGAGTTTCCCCAGAGAGATGCTGGAAGGAACAGAGTACAGGGCTGCAGGGAGCAGCTTTCCTTCTACATCCCAGACTTGGAGGTACAAGTTCCAGGAGACCTAAACCAGGACCGTAACAATCCCTTGAGTCATGGCTCAGGGTAATCCACCCCAGTGGTGTTGCTGACAGTGTAGCCCTTGTGGCAGGTGCTTCCCTCCACTGTGATGCAGAGCCAGATCACAGGGAAGATGAGTACAGCACCATCCATCCATCCATCCATCCATCCATCCATTTCCAGCTGCCACAAACCAAACCAAACGAGGAAGATACATTTTCCTGAGAAAATATCCCATCCTGCTCAGTAGCTTCCTAATTCTTTCTGGTTGTGTCTGAGCGCTGTTTCTCAGGCAAGCCCATCCAGACAGAGTTGTTTGCCTCAGCACTCAAAGCCTTTCCTATTTGCAGTTATTTCAGTGGCTGCACCTTCATGACAGGGCTGATAAATTCAATTCTGACTGCAGAGGGACTGGGTGACAGCTGAAAACAAAAAGTACAAGCAATCCTGACAGCGCCTCACTTCAAAGAAAAGAAAAGGCAAGGTAGGAAAATGTTCTTGAGGCAATCTGGTGAAAAGGAGCTGCTGCTGAGCCACTGCATTCACTGGGGTTTCCAAAGGTCACTCCCATCTTCCCTCTTTCTGCAGCCTCTCATAGATCACCTGTGGTTCAGACAGCACAGGCTTTATTGGGCTCCCCACCTGTCTCAGCAAAACTTGATTATATGCATTTTTCTTTTCAGGACATTTTCTCTCCTTATTCTCTTCTTTAGCTATTCTTTCCTTCATCTCAAGATGGATCAAAGTGTTGTACAGTCATGGGCAACTCTTATCCCAGAAACGTGAATCCAATCCCACCAGAACTTTATCAACAGCACTGAAATCTTCCCTTGCTGCTCTGCCCTAACAGTGACCTGTATTGTGGTATCCTGCAACCAAGGTTTATGAGAACTGTAGCATACAAAGCAACACTATTGCTAATTTGTTATTGATAGCAGCAAGACAGCAATATTTAGCTATCAAAAAATGAAAAACAGCAAAATGGCTAGTATCTTGCACGTGGTAACTCACACCTTTTCATGGTCGGCCCAGTTGCTGTTGTATACAATGTCTAAACACTAGTGGAAAAAATAATATCTAGAAAAACATTGCATCTTGTAGAAAAAAATTCATACATATTCATATATTTCCATATATTCATATTTGTGTATATGCATGTTTTTTATTAACTCACTAAAGAGTTCCCATGCATTTGTAAGTCTGCACAGCAGCTCTTGGTGGGGATGCTGCTGGCCTTCAAATTTGCAGATGAGCAAATAGTGACTTGGGTTGAGTATGGAAAGGGTCACATAACAGAAAATTCAAAGTCCTTTACAAGGTAATGTCCATTTCCAACTCAAAATAGTATTTTCAAATATTTTATCTAGTTAGGAGGGGTTTTTTTAATATTAATAATCTATACAGATCTTATTTCGCATAGTATTGAACTCCTCCTTTCCATTTTACACACATACACCAGTTTTGTATGTGCACACACATACAAAATTCTAATACAAAGTTCTTTGTTGACTACACTTGAACTACTGCTGGGTCTAGAGATAAGAACAAGCCTGAACCAGACATCAAGCTGTCTCTCTCTCACAGTGTCCTATGGGAATATGAGCATTATGACCTAAAAAAGGTATGTCCCTCTTTAATTCACTCTGGATTTAAAAAAGAAAAAAAAAAAAAAAGAGAAGAAAAGAAATGTATACAATCTTGTGTTTACTCCTGGTTCTCAACATTTCGGAGAACTCTGTGGAGCCCTGGGATCCTGTTGTTGTGTTGTTACACAAAAAAAAAAAAAAAAGCATTGCTGTAGGACAAAGGTGTGAAATGGTCCTTCTCTGCCCTGCTGCAGTGCTGCATCCGGGTTTGGAAACTGTTCTTTGAGAGAGATGCAATCTCGCTAACTGAAAATAATTATCAGCAGAACAAAAAGGGTCAGCAGATATCTAGAAAGTCTGACTTAATTTGGAAAGACTGAAAGAAATTAAGTGATTTAAGTCCAATGACTAAAAAAGAGGGGAATTAGAATAAAGATTTTACATGTACTGAAGGCAGCGGCAGAGTGAGTCATAAATAAATAAATGCATGACTACTGTAGATATAAGAAAGTATTGGCTTAAAAGCAGGCAAGGAGGATTTAAGTGAGACATCAGGAAAAAGATGGCAAGGCCCAAAATAGGCTAACAACTCTCCTAGTGGTTTGGGTAAACCTGATTCTGCCTTGCAGATGCAGCTGGGTGAGGTGATATGTCGCTGTCCCTTCCTCCTGCATTTTTTACTACAGAAGTTGGTACTCCTTGGACGAAGTTATGTCCTAGAAACATTTTTCCATCCACATTTCCAGAATAAACTACATCATTCTTTGGCAGTGCCAAAAGAGAGTGCCCAATTCAATAGCACTGCTTTCCACTTTCATAGGCTGGGATTTCAAGGGGATCCTAAAGTCGCTCAACTTCCTTAGACTTTTAATGAGATTTGCAACTTTGGGTGCTTCTGATTTTGTTTTTTGAAATAAAATTCTAATTTCAGTGATAAAGGGATTAATGTTAATGGCATGTTATCTAAGTAACAGAGCAGTGAGGAGGCTATCCTCTGCTCTGGTTGACTTTTTATCACATGCATGTCTTGGTGACTAGAAGAGGGGCAGGAGGGCCTTCCTCTGCCTGCTCTGAGTGTGGCTGTGAATGCTGAGGAGCATAACCAGCTGCCCAACCCACTGCAGAAACAGGAAACAGAGCTGGACACTGCAGAGTGAATGGACTCCATTTCATGGCTGTTTCTGGGGTTTATCATGACTGAAAAAGTGTAATTTTTCACATTAATACAAGCATCTTGGGAAAGAGATGGAGAGTGGTATACGAACTATGATACAAACTTTTCCACATTACAACGTAAAGCAGCAGGCTGTGGTTTAGACCACTCTTCCCCGAAATATTCTCCTCTTTAATAAACTGTGTCATTTGTTTTCTACCATTAAAAACCATCTAGAGGCATCCTCTTATGCTGAAATAGACCTCCCTGTGCTCTTCACACAAAAAAAAAGTAATTGGCCTAAAGTGCAAAGAGAGAGCTACCTAAATAAAACCTCCCTCTGGTCTGCACAGATAGGTAGCAGAAAATGGGATGGCTATGGGGGTGAGACCTCTTGCAGAGAAAAGAAGTTTCTGGAAGGTCACTCCCAGCAGGACTGAGATGCATTAGAATAGCCTGGCATTCAAGCACCACTGCTTATTTCCAAGGAGAGTGGCAATTTCACTTTGGTTGTCCTGGGAGATAATAACCTCTTTAAAACAGATTGTTTCCCACTCCTCTGTAGGGCAACCACATGGCTTCAAGGAAAACGGGCAAGCCCAAAGCAGAGGGCATCTCTGCCCTATGCAGAGAGCATCATCACCAGCAAGGGGACACATCATCCACCGGGCTGAAGAGAAGCCCTATTGCTCCTCAGCACTAGATTGTGCTGCTTCTCACCTCCGTAGCCATAGCCATCTGAGCCTGACCCACCATTTGGCCTTCCAGTGTTCCTTTGTGGATCCAAGGTGAAAATCGTTTAGCTATCCAGTCATTAAAGTCATCTTACTGGAGACCTTATTTCTGTAGCAATCAAGCTACTAAAACTATCAATATTATTCATGTACTGCTGTTAATACCCTGTTCCCAGGACCAAGCAGAGTTGCCTATGGGTTTGCTCAGGAGTAAGACACCCTCCATAGTTTTCTAAATATCCTTTTAAAACCCTCCATGTACCTGAAGATTTTTGCCCCACTTCACCCAGTCGGACAGGCAAGAAGCAAGGAGAGAGAGAGGTAGGAAAATATGTGAGAATAGTGAGAGAACAGACAGATCAAGGAAAGCTGTGCAAAATCCAGGCACACCAGCAGCCCTTCTTGTGTAATCTGTAGCACTGTCGGTTACAGCAAGCCAATTAGAGTTCCTCAGCACAGCGCCGATTCATGAGCCTGAATACTTTCTTTTGTTCAAGCACTGTCAACAGAGAACTTTGCTCTGAGCTGTCCAAATATTCTATAATTAAGATGAATTAGCAAGTGGAGAAGCGACTGCAGCAAGAAGAAGTAAGAAGGAAGCAATTGTGCAGAATACTAAATTCCTTCCTCAAGCTTTAAGTGTGAACTGACAGACCTGGGCACTTTCTCCTTCATTAGCTTTTCTCTTCTTCTTTTTTCCCCTTCTCTTTCCTTTGGTGACAGAAGAGTGAAAAGGACACAAATCACTAACTACTAAACAGAAGCACACAACTTTTTTTTCCCCTCGCTACTTTTCACAGAGCCCTTTAATCTCAAAGAAATTCTCCCTATTTCCTCCCTGGAGCACTGATTTAAACCACAAGAGTCAGGAGTGGTGGGAAGCAAGCAAAAAAGGGAAATATGCTCCTGACACCTTGAGCCTGAAAGCATAAGATGTAGATGCCATTTCTCTGGGAGAAGGTAGATTTAATGGCTTTCAACCTTGAATTTGAAGTGACCATATATATTCTCCAAGAGATGGGATTGTGAAAGGGGATCTTTCTTAGCCTAGATCTTCTCTTCTGTCTTCTCACTGGGGGTCATCTGGCATGTTGAGATGTTTTGCTGTGTCAGACTCATGTCCAGGAGCAGCTTTTTCTTGGATTACCTGCCCCAGCATCTTCCAAGGACAGTGAAAAAATTGAACAACCAAATGTCAGCAACAGGCTTACATGGACATACCTTTCTCTTCTTAGATGAGTTTTCACTACCACAGAGACCTCAGCCCTCAGAAAAGGCTGTGAAATTCTTCTTCTCTAGCTGTGTTTGTGCTGTTGTCTGCTGAACTGCAGCTTCCCACAAACAGCAGAGCAGAAGACAAAATGGACAAGACAAATACTTTGGGTCTAATTATGGGAACAGAGTCCATAGGTGGCATAAACCTACAGCTCTCTCCTCAAGCATTATTTGGGTGTTCATGTGACTGTCTGTTTTGGAACAGCTTCCTGCTTGCCCAGGAATGTGAGAAGATGAAAGTAGATCTTCTGGCTTATGTGAGAAGGGATTGCTCAACATGAGGCACGAAAGTTCTCTCAGAAGCTACAAACTCTAAGCAAAGAAAGTTTGTGATGTTAAGGCAGAAGCTGAAGAGGATACATTAAATTTTGGTGCTTAATTGACCTTCCAATCATCCTTTAGAGACATAAATTTTAGGAGAGTCCATAAGTCTTTCCTAAAATGTTTTGCTAGATGTGACTGAACTGTTTCAGGACATAAGGAGAGCTCTAGTACAGGGGTTTCTGTTTACAAGAGAAAGGGCAGTTCTGGAGCTAGCCTAGACACCAGAATAGGTTTAGTTTCTTTGGCATATGCAATAATATTATTTAGTTTCTTTCACTTTATATATCAAATTGTTTAGTAGAACTTTATTTCCTCTTGCTTATAGGGGGTTCAGGCTTTTTCTCCCTCTGGTGGCTTTCTTCTCCTCAGATGCAGGACACATCTTTACTCTGTGTCTAATAAAAGCTTCTCATTGGGCACATGAAATGGGCCATTAGTCTTTAAAAAGGACCATAAGATGTGGCTTTAAGGGTAAAAGACTGTCAGTGAAGGTTTGCTAGGGTGAGGTGAACCTTTCAGTGTGGTTTTGCTACACATTTCTTGGTGAGAGGTAAAAGGGGAAATGGGCATGAGACAGCTCATTTCGCTGGCAAACAAGTTAGAGCCTAGAAAGCTGCTCAGCCTCTTTCACCCTGGGAAAAAACACAACTTGCCCACTTCAGTCCCCAGCAGTTTCCTTTCCCAGAGAGCTCCTAGGATCAGATTTAGCCATTCAGAAGCTCTGGGAAGCAATGGCTGCATGGGAAGATCAATACGGAGAGCATTCAGTATCCAGCCACCGCTGGCCCCAAGGTTCATCCCTGCACAAATGTAGCCATGCTCCTCATTACAAGCAAGATTGATGTATTTAGTTTGCCCTGCAGCTCTCCTTAATCAGCTATCTAATTTTAGGCCCTTGTTTCGAGGCTGGGAAAGGAGGGAAGGATGGAGGTTATTGACAGAGTTCTTAAAATACTGTAGCAAAAACCTACACTTGTTAATCATTCTCTTTATGTGATTTATACCCAAAAGATATAATCCGCTCTTCCCTCCCTCAGCTCCTTTATTCCTCACAGGATTCACATAGCAAAGAGCTAAAATCAACTGGAAAAAAAAATTTAATGAAGTTGCACATTGGATTTAGGTTCTCTGTATGGGATATCTCGCTGCAGCAGTCTGCTTAACCTTTTCTTAGCTTCTTGGTTGCCACAGAGAGAGCCTCAGCTCTCAAGCACTATTGGTCTATCCTGTTGTCAGTGACAAACCCAGCAACTTTCCATCCTTTGGGCTCATTTCAACTATGTTTGGTGAGAGAGTTTTTCGACAGCAATTAGCCAGATGATCCTTGTCGGTCCCTTTCAATTCAGAATATTTTATGATTCTGTGTTGGGTAGCTCCTGCTGTGAAACCCACGGATTGTCGTCCCAGAAAGCATGAGAGAATTCTGGCTCCTGCAGGCTGGTGATTTACTTCTATGTCTCTCTGGAAGAACAATGTCAATAAAAAGTTATTACAACTCTTTCTTTTCCTATAAAACCTAGTCAATAAGATATTACTGCAGTGCCTTGTTTTAAAGGAAAGCCTCACAGCCAAAACCACACAAAGAAATAAGAAGGAGACTGGGAGGAATCCCCTAAATAGAGAAGGTCTATGTTTGTCTCCCAAGCGTGTCTGAAGCAGCAGTTCAGGATCAGAATGTCATAAAGATGGACCTGATGCACAGCCTGGATGATCTTATGGTCCTTCACAACAGCACAAGCTATGGAAGCACAGTAGCCTCTCCCAGACAGAGCCCTGCTGTAGCTCCTCTCCCTGTGGGTCATAGGCAAGATCCTCACAGACTGAAAATCACTGTACTAGATAACACTTCAGTGGTGGATTTGATTATTTCTAAGCTGAAAGTTACCTAACTTGATTCTTTATTTGCTACACAGGTTTATGCTGAGGAGCTAGTGCAATTTGGGCTGAAATACAAACAGCAAAGTAGAGCTGCAAGAAATATGTTACATATGCTCTACTGCTTGCAAAATCTGTCAAAGATTACCTGTTTGGTGGGTGTTCTGTCACCCATCTGCGTGTGTCACACACTTTTTCCATATCTTGGCATACCTGAATGCCTATAGAATAGAGCAGCTTGGACAGTAGTGCAAATCCCGCAATTTGACAGCTGTGAAAAAGACCATCATCCAAAGATCTAATTTGTGATATCTGTTGTGCACCCAACAAAAACTGGTCCTCTTTCAAAATTTGTTTACACTGTGTTGCAAAAACCCTTCCAATGAGCACAAGTCTCTTGTATCTCTCATCTCCAACATGACATGTTTCTCCAGCTAATGCTTCTCTGACCACACTTGTTCATTTTTTTACTATGATCAACCTTTACACAAATCAACAACATTTGTTGAGAGTACTGACAAGAACTTGTTCAATTTGTGCCAGCAAGCACAGCCCCAGAAGCTTTTGTTTCAGCTGAAAGAATATCAGAATAGATGAAATTAGTTGTTTCACACTAGATATGCTCTACCAAATTGTCAGTCTCTGGATCAAGCAAAACATTTGGGAAAGGGCGGAACACGGCATGAAAATTTATTTTAAAATTACTGTCTGTGGTATCTTTACAGACCTGTGGTTTGTGTGGATACCACGGGGGTCACAGAGAGACAGAGTGATGCAGGAAGGTGTAGGTCAGGAGAGGGTCTGTAACCTAGCAAGCTAATCCGGGTGACAAACTGGTGGGATTGTTCCTTTCCTTACACAATCCAAATGAAATATGTATGTTTCCCAGAGTAGTAGAGAAAAAAACTTATCAGTCTGATGTTCACTAACCTCATTACTGGATAACTGATGGCAGAGAGAAGCAGGGATGGGCTGGTTACAGCTAGTCCATTAATCAGGTCCCTGGTGAAGCATCTCAGCTAGAGTTAAAATTAACGTTGGAAAATTAATCGGGACTTCACAAAGGAAACCGCAAAGCATATGGTGTCAGCTAATGGAGAGGCTGTACGGCTGAAGCGTCTGAAACTTCGTGTCTTCCTGAAATCTAATTAGACCCTAATGGAAGGAAGACTGAGTGAAGGCTCTTAATTGAAAATTACACTTCCAGTTCAATCAAAGCCTGCTTCCGTGTTGCTATTAACGGCCTTTTAAAAATAGCTGGATTCTACAGTGACCTTGCATACAAAGTGTTCACTTACAGAGAGGAGCTGTATAGATAATCAATGGATGCCTCAGTGATGGATTTGGACCCATTCTGTAATAATTTGTGACTAGTGTGTATTGACCTGGTTACAGGGATGTTGTCTGTATGAATGAGTATATGGTTTAATTTAATAGGAGCTGTCCAGAAAGAACAAACAAGCAGGTAAAAATGTCTCAAGGCAAGCTGCTCCTTGGCAAACACTCAGAACTGTTACAAGATAATTCACAGACAGGAAACTGCCTGGCAAAAGTCACGTATATAGAAAGGAAAAATTTTTCCAAAGAAGGAAGGACTGTTCTCCAGGTGGTATATAAAGGGGCAGACTCAGCTTCACCTAACTTTGGACATGTAACAAAAGTACACAGATTAGTGACTGAAGATACTCAAGTGCAATTGTTGTAGCCTCTGTCTATACCTTCTGGGCCATTGCAGAGCCCAGTGCCAAACAATTTATCTAAATGCCACTGGAAACCACAGGACAGATATAGCAAACTGCCTTCAGAACAGGCAGCAGAATATCTCTATCAGGAGGAGCAGGAATTATACAGCTGTCACACTTTAAAGATCCAGTCTAGAATTTGCTCAGCGGGGGATGCTTGGTAAAAGCAAGGTCAGAGGTACTGGCATCATCTCAGACCTTCAAAATTGAATACTTTCCAAGTAATTTCTGGAGTTCTCAGCCCCATGCTGAAACTTTTAATGTCAAGGCAGCTGAAGGCAACTCTCCTAAACTGCGTGAATCATTGTATTTTCCCCTTTGGTACACAGCCCAAAAGTACATGTCATATCTGTATGTGTGCTCTGTGAAGCATCCTCGAAATTTTTTTCCTTGGATTTAGCAATACAGCAACTTTGCCCTCTTTTTCCCTGTCCTGCAGCACAGATTACCTGTGTCAACATTCCCCCAGCCCCAGCACTCCACTGCTCCGTCTTGCAGGCTTGGAGACCTCCTTGCAGCTTCTACAACTTCTCCTGCCAGTTTAATTTTTATGGCTCGGTTTGCTTTCATTCTCAGCGGTGGCTGCTGTGCTTCTTCTCATATCAACCGATGATTATGATGCACCCCATGAAGTTTTGCTCTCCTGAAACAATCTACCCTATCTGAAAGGCAACGATTCTTTCTGCATTGGAGTTTTTTTCCTAAAGTTGTGTTTGAAGTCCTGTGTAACTCACTCAGATTTCTTTCCACTGCTCTGATTCCGACACAGCATTACATAAAGGCTCATGGCTGCCTCTGATGTGAATTCTCCCTTCAGTATACTTCTGTCCCTCTCTTTCTCTCGATCTTGAGGTAGACAGGCTCTGACAGGAGATGCATGAGCAATGATTTGTTCATGGTTTGTCTGACACTGACTCGTGACTCATTTTGGTTGGCTCAGGCTTGGAATGGAGTGGAATTGGTGTGATTTTTGCTTCAGCTGAGAAAGTAAAATTAATTCAGAGACAAGCAAATTCCAAAAAAGATGCAAAAGGAACATTTTAAGCCATGTTTATGGCTTTTAAAGCACTAACAAATCAAAGGAAGTCATGATTCCTCCAGCTTGATTCACTGAATCTCTTTCTTTCCCTAATATAGTTTCCAGGCAAGAAACCAAGCAACTCCTCTGAGTTGTTTGCTGCTCTTACTGTCAAGTCCATCTGGTCTGCCTGCTATTGCTTCTTCTGCAGAAGCGTTCTGGTTAATCTCATAATCCTCTTTGATTTCCATGTATCTCCTTCATCTGCATGTCTGGACATTGCCATGTGTAGCTAATTTGAGATACATAATTTCCTTTTTATTCAAGTGAATACACAACAACATGTGAGTATTTTCACATCTCTGTTGGTGGGAAGATCTTCCTACCCAGTGTAAAAATCTCTTCATAAGTTTTTACTCTCCACGATGTCTGAGTTTTTTCCTGTCTAGCATTTCAGCAGTTTGCTACATCTCATAGAAAAATAAATGTTATATTTGAGATAACATTTAAATGGTAAATTCTGTAGTTTGTTCTAGTGCTGTAGTTTTCTGACTGGAAAGAAAAGAGCTTTGATCTGTTTCAGCATGTTTGAGGAGAAAGCAGGAAAAATTCTGCAGCCTGAGTTGAACAGAATGCTGGAAAGTATGATCTAATGATCTTAAAAAAATCCGTGTGTCTATTAATTACTCCACTGAAAAAACTCTGGTTTTCCAAGCTTTCTTGTAAGACTATTTCTGAGCTTCATAAGATTGACCCAAACGATGTATAATATGTCAAAGAAAATGGGATTGGACATGACACACGGTGACTCAGATGCCTCCTTCAATCCAGTTCTGGGCTACCACCATCAGGTTTCCTCCTGTCTCATCACACTGCCAAGGCAGTGCCTTCTTCAGGGGCAAGATGCTCTCCGTCTTCACTCACAGAACCAACACCACACTGGGATCCAGTGAGAACAAATGCCTCTAACTAAGCACAGTGGAACTTTTTGATAATTTCTGTATTTCCATAGTGCCCACAAAATTTGGCTTCATTTCTTTCTGAAGTCAATTTTCACACTTTTTTTCCTTCTGCAAAATGGGAGATATGGAAGTGATTTCTTTTGTAAAATGCATCAATTTGGTTTTGTGGATGATATGGAATAATAGATGCTTCAAAAAAAAAAAAAAATTTCCATGTCAGTTGCAAAGAAAGTTTGCAAGAAATGAGAAAAACAGCTAAAAACTAGAAATCAGAGCAAGGCTTTCACAAGAACTAATCTCACTTTGACAATCCAAATCCACCCTCCAAAATAACATAATCATCTGCTTTTACCACTGCTTCTGTGAACACAGAGGAGCTTTTTCTTCATTTTAATTGTCCTGATTCCTTTTTAATTATACCCCTTCCTCTGTTCTGCTCAATGACATCAAATACTGTAAGAAGACATTGGATTGCAGCCTAATATGTTTTGGCTGAATCAAAACTCATGAGTTTCAAGTTTCTTTTCCTACTCACAGACATAAAAAACGTTTCGTATTTAATGAAGTTTCATCAGAGGCCTCTTACAACTTGGGCAATTGCTTGTTCACACAATTTGGTTTTGCAAAGGTTCACAGCCTCTCTAGGTTAACCTCCCTTCACTGCCTTAAGAAGTAAAACCCCAAGCTTCTGACTAATTTGGTACAAAACAGAGCTCCTCAGATTGAAAATGAGCATTTTTGTCTATTGTCAGTTGATAAATTGGGAGTGAAATTACAGCTCTGCAATGGGTAGAAGAGCTTTTCAAATCAGTTGTGTTGCACATTTCACACCTGGAATTCAAAACAAAGTGGCAAAGTGGCTGTAATGCTTTGATTCTGGAGTGTGGGGAGCCTAAGTGAATGACAACACTGATCCACTCAAATCTAATAATTCTCTGACACTATGAGATATGAATTTAACGACGGAAAAGTATTTTTGCCAAGAGCAATAAACAAACATGAGTAAGGGTAAAAATCTTCATACATGTAGAGTTAATGTAGAGTTAATCTTTTTCTTTCAATATTGGCTTTTTAATTTTTGTCTCCATACTTTGAAGTTGGATCCAGAATGCCTTATTGAAAAATTGCTTAGTACTAACAAGAGAGTGAAATGACAACTGGATCCTAATATCTCCTTCTGGACATATCTGGTGATGCCTGGGACCCTGATCCAACGTGCACTCAGAAAAATCAAACCTAGTGTTTTAAAATGGTGTTTCTCCCACACAGACTTAGCTTTACAAATCCCACATTTCACACATCCCACAAAGTTTTATTGCCTTTCTTTCAGTTTTGCTCCTGAAGATACTAAGCACAAAAAGCCTTGAACAGTGGAAAGAACAGATGCTCAGCAGGGAAGAGAGGTCTCAGGCTTTCCACTGCCACAGTCATGTCTCTGCCGTAAATCTTGTCTATGCAAGAAACAAGAATTATCTCAGACTCCCACAAGACCAAGAACAATTTCAAAGTTTTTTGGAGAGTTCCAGGTATGTATTTTCAGTCTGCTTTCCCCAGAAGGGACGTGGGGTGATAGAAGTAATAAAAATCAAAGTGAAGCTCGTAAGAAGAATGCTTCTTCGCGTGCTACTCTTTCCCATAGCAAGCAAAGGAAAAGGTAGAACTCACAAGGCAGATATTACAGTACTTAACACATAACTCAAGGGCATTCAGCTAGGATCCTAGAAATTCAGATAAGATCCTAAAAAACATGTCTGAAAAGAGCCTGATACAAGGCTTGCTCTATCCCCTTAACTAAGTGGACAGAATTGACACAGTTCATCTCCTATGAGACGTTTGTCCCATTTGTCCTTAAATATTTTCAAATCCAGAAACTTACAATCTTTTTGTGTTATCCATCCCAGTACTCATCTGTGCTTCCTGTTAAAGAGTGGTATAAAGTCCCAGGACAAGAAACTAGAACATAGTGTATACTGGAAACAGTTGCAACAAGTTTTAGTAATGTGATGCTGTACCTCTGCAAATACAGTTATCAGAAAGCCTAACTCAATGTAAGGAATTACAAGACCAGCTCATAAAGCTCAAAAAAAAAGGAAAAAAAGGCGGCAAACTTTCATGCATAAAAAGCCCTTCACATCCTTTCGTAATGTTATTCGTCATCCATGCTCAGACCTTCAAAAATGCCTGTGCAGCTCCAGGATCTACACCCAACAGGAGACTGGTGAGACTCAAACTCCTGAATCTCTTGAATGATTCTGAAAATGCTATTTTTTTATGAACAAATTCTTACTTTATGTGAAGTGAAATCACCATTTCCACTTCTCCCATCATCATCTCATTCCAGGGGCTGTCCTTGTAACAACACTCAGTAAAAGATACTCCTCCACCAAAATAGTCTCTGTCTTCCATATGTCTCTCTGATGCATGGATAGATTAAAAAGTTACTGCTCATTTCTTTGTGAAGGAGTTAAATTTCTCAGAAGCCCACTATACTGCAGAAATTTTATAAGGCTGTAGAAGAATACAACCATCAGGGAGGTGTTTAAGCCTCTTCTTTTTAATCTAAAAGTTTTTTTCAGTTATGAAACAGCAATTAGACACCTCATTCACACTGTTTCTGGCAACATTTTGATTCATTTTAGCCTATGGCAATGTCTGCATGTACCTCAAAATGCAGAAAAGCTTTCTGAGAAGAGGTTCTTCCCAATCACGTTTGTAAATGGAGTAATCCATGCTTGACCTACATACAAACCATTTTGAGCTTCACCACTGAAATTCAAAGTGGCACCTGTCAGTTAACAACAAAATCTCCTTATTCCTTGAGCAGGAGAAAGAAATTCAATTTGATTTGCAAGTTCACTAAGGATACATCTATATTGCAGGGCTGTGCAGGGAGAGGTGAGTGACATTTTCCTGATGTGTCTGAGTGTCCACGTCAACTGCCTGGCTTTTTGCAGCCCAGGCTGCAGTTCTACTGCTGACAAGGAAACAGCATTTTTCAGCTCCGAAACAGAATGCAAGATTTAGCTAGCCATGTCTTATGGAGTACCCCAGTGGTATAGGGGCAGCACAAATTTCAATAATTAAGGAAACTGAGTTATAAAGAGTAAATTCATTAAAAAGCAAGCTGAGCCTTTCTTTGCAAGTTTTCAAGAGCTGCTGCTGTTCCACCACTTGGCATCATGGGGAGTGTAGTTGAATGCATTTCTCTTAGGAGAAAACAAGGTTTGAACTGCAGCTGCCAGAAGGTACCACAGACATATTGCTAACTTAGAAAAAAATCAGTCTTCATGGTACTCGCATTTTTATCAAAAAATACTTTTCCCCAGCGAACTGGTACATTTATTTTTTAAAGGCTAATTTTTAAGCAGAAAAATTGACTGGCCATTTCTTTTCTAGTGCCTGAGTCTACTCTTGCTGTGGGAGACAGAACTTCAAATTACTGTGTGTTCCACAGTCAGCCAGTGGGAATGAAACCTTGTGCATTCCCTCCTTCCTATCCTTCATAGTACAGAGAATATGAGTCATTCCCCTCTATAATGCTGGCAAACAGCAAACCAAAAAGCCATCTCAAAAGCTGAAACATTCTGAGGGATTAAATCAAAAATATTAGTCAGACCAAGGTGGGGGTGATGAGTTAAAATGGAATTCCTCATTATTTCAGCTTTCTTTCCATAAAATGAAATAGAAAAGGAACAAAGAGATTCCACAGTGGAGGAATTTCTTGTCAGGTTGACTTTGCAGGGCCAAGAAAGCTCTGTTCTCTTTAGCAAATAAGACCAGAGGAGACCAGTTCTCATTTTCTTTACAGGGAAGTTGTGTACCTTGAGTGCCTCCACAGACAGCTGCCTTCCCTCAAACATAGTCACAGAGTCCTCCAAAATAGTTTGTTCTTTAAAGCCTGCTGAGTGTCAGGTGCCCCCACAGAAAACTACAGACTAGGCTGAGTCAGCATGGCAGAAATTGGTGTGTATGAACAAGAGCACACTTATTTACCCTCCAGTTAAAACAGCAAATCATGACCCGTTTTCATCAGATGGCTGTCCATACTTTTGTGAAAATTAAGACCTGACTGTCGGCTCCTGCCTCTTAGGGGCAGACACGACTCTCAATAGATTTGTTTCCCATGTCTCCCTTAATTTCATTCATACAGTTAAATTGCCCTCCTTCAGTCTTCCCACCTGAGAGAGAAGCTGTCAGCCTTCAGAGCTGAGATGGCCGAGGCAAAAGCTACTGTCTGCTTTCAGTAATTATCTGGGAAATGCTTGGCTAACGCACTCTTCGAGTCAGTAGGTTGGTACAAAAACAATCCACAAATTGTGACTGCAGTGAGATAACAAGAATGAAACACATAGTAGTTCTGGTAATTAAGAGCTATGACTGCCTGCACTTGTGATGATTTTCTATCACTGGGAGACCTGGAATCAAGACTGGACAGCTTTTCCAGTCAAGCTGTTGATGAAACAAGAGTCAATACAGTGAAGCAGTCTGATCCACCAAACACAAAATATCAGAACAGATAGTTACAGCAGGGGGGTTTTGACCTTCTGAATTAAGAAGCAGTCAGACCAGAAGACTAAAAGGCATAAAACAATCTGGAAATTACCCCCTTAGAGCACACATGCTCTGACAACATCAGCTCCAAGTGTTTCCATCTGTTCAGTCTTCCAAGCTGAAGGCAATGTTACTCCCAGTGTGGACATCATTTCCCCGTGCCTGTGTTAATAGCAAACCTCTCCAAGCTGACTCATCTAGATCCACAAACCGCAGGCCAGCCCTGCTGGAGCCAGAGCTTCCACTCCAGCACAGCTCCCAGCAGAGGCTGATCACGTCGCACTGCTGTGTCCACCAGCAAATGCCAAACTGGGGTCCAGTAATTCCTTATGCTCTGCTTGTATTTGAAACCCAAATACTTCCGTATACCCAGGACAAAGAGGAAGCTTTGGAGTGAGACATGAAATTCTGCCTGAGAAGCTAGCACGAGTTCTCTCCAGGGCTTTGTGGCTGTGCTTACCTAAAGGGAGATGACCATTGATGCCAGCTGTCTGTGAGCTTGCTGCCTCATTCATTTTTTGTAGTTCTTTCAGTGGCTTCCTGTACCAATCGCTCTGGAACAGTCCAAAGCTGACATCAGATGAACTCCCAGAAAGCCCAGAGACCATCTCCTTTCAAAGAGCCATTCACTGGTCACAGTGAACGGTTTGGGTCAGAAGGGAATTAAAAATCATCTCATTGCAACCCGCCTGCCATGGACAGGGAAACCTTCCACCAGAGCAGGTTGCTCAGGTTGCCCTCACATAGCTGTTGCTCATCACACTACTTGCAGACTGGGGCTTGGCCAGAAAACTGCTTGGGCTGGCCAGAACATTTTTCTCAGCTCATGGGGGATAAGAAGCCTGTTTTACTTGCAGCTTCCATGTTTTCCATACTGTTTTGGTATGGCAGTTTCATTCCTTGCCAAGAATATCCCTGCCTGAGCACTAGGATCACACTGCCTTGGACATATGCCCCTCCAATGTAAAATCTAAGTTGTAATTACCAAGCAGGCAATGCACTTCAGAGAGACAGCAAAGCCCACTCCTGCTGAGCCCAGCTGTGGATATGGTGTTGTTTGGGACATTTTTCTACAGTCGTACCCATAATAAACCAGGACATCCTCCTTTCTCACTTCAGAGATGACTCCAGCAAGGATTACTGGGACTTTTTTAGCCTGGCATGAGCCAGAGTATGATCACATTGTGAGCACACCTGCTTACTGGTAAAAAAACAGCACCATATTGGAAGCATGAAGCTGCCACAGCTTAGCACTTACACATCCTTTGGCGTGTATTTCCTCCATGATGCTCCATCCCAGGGTGACTGTGAATGCAGATCCATTTCATTGTTGAAGGAAGCTTCCAATTCCTTTTCTTTATTAAGCTGTTTATTTAGTATTCTTGTACTAAGTTATTACAGGGAACTGTATTTGCACAGGGAAAAAACAAACAAACAAAATATGAGCCAGTTTCCTTTATTGCTGAAATCAACCTTAGCACTAACGACAGGAAGCTTTCTCTTATTTCCAGCCCCAGTACCGTAGAAAGAAGATGAACAGCAGTTCTTACAACATCACCCTAGGAAACCACTCAAGGTGGCTATTATTTTTATCTTTTAATTAATCAACATCATTATTAATTAGGTAAATACAGCAACTATTAATTGACAAAAGCACTCAGGTTATCATATTCTATTGGCTTACCACAAGTCTGTTTTCAATGACCTCATGGTAATGTGAAATCATACCATTATTTTACTTAACCTGAAAAACAAAACAAAGCTGGAAGTCAAAAAACCCCTTCTTTTATGGAGTGCGTCAACTGTTTTAAATATCAAAGCATTTTTTCTTTCAACTTATTTAAACCCATTCCAAGGATAATAAATTGACGCATCAATTTTATTCTTATGGAGCCTACTTAGCAAAAAAATACAGACACAGGATCACAGAAATATTAGTGAGATGGGACCTCTGGAGGTCACCTAGTCCTACCTCCTGCTGACCACATAAGCTGTGTCTTTCTTTGGCCCCAAAATGTCTGCTCTGACTCTGGTGCATGCCTACAAAACAACAGGCCAGGGCAAACTCGGTGCTCTGTGCTCAGGGGGATGATCAGTGGGGAGGACAGAGTTTAACTCCAGGCAGTGGGACATGCCTGTGACCTGCCCCCAGTGTATCAACCTCTTCTGTACCAGACCGTCAAGCCTCACTCGCTGTCCTGTGACGGTTTGTGAGAAGTGACAGGAGCAATCCTTTTCCACATCAGCACAGATCCCAAAAAGCCAGGCAATATGCAATGTGTCTTTCCTGCTGCTAACTGCATTTTTTTAGACACCAGGCCCCCCCAAAAATCAAAAAAAGAGGTTTGAGACATTCTTGTTGATTTGATCCACACATGCCAGAGCAGCTGTGTGTGGGCACATCATGCCTCTCAGATCATTGCAAACTAATTAAGGGTTTTCGTCACCACATGGATAATTATTATTATTCAAAATGCATTGATTCCTTAAAGAATTTGGCTCAGAAACAGTAACTCCCTTGCTCCTGGGTAAGGAAGCTGTTGTATGGCTCAGCCTTGCCATCTGATCCTTTCCACTAGAGTTTCAGTATCTGATTATCCTCAGGTTGCATCCTTACAAATTCTTGCTCTTAGGGGAAGCTGTGCTAGGGAAGATGGACCAAAAGTGGGGCTTACAGAAGGAACAGCAGCAGCTATGTCAAATTTTTCAAAAGCTTTCTACATTCAAGGAAATCAGATTTGGACTTCCCTGGGAGTCAAGCTTCCAAATACCAAGGCCCAAGTGCATAACAAAGATTAATACCATCTAGTACTGAAAATTCCAAGGGAACGTCATGTCATCTTGCCCAGCTCCCTGCATAATGCAAATGAGATAATTCCATCTAGTACTCAGAGTGGCATGAAAGCACATTGCCCAAAAGGCAGCTTGCCCTGATTTGACAACTTCAAAAGAGACCAAATCCATACAAGACTAAAAAATTCCCTTCTGTCAGTTCAGAAAAAGATGGGAGATGTGGACTGAATTCTGCTTCATCCTATGCTTCAATTATTTGCTTGTCACACTTGACATGCTCAGTTTAGCCAAGGGATTTGGCTAATTTCTTCCAGGAGGAGAAAGTCAAGGTCCACATATGGTTTATTTGCAAATACCCATAAAATCAACTCCCTCTAAGTAAGGAATGACTTGGGCAATCCTTTGTGCCTATCTCCTTTTGTCCATCTAAGAGGAGTTAATTTGGCTTCTCTCTCATTTTTACCAACACACAAGCACTCGAAATTAGACTAAAATGAAGAGCTAGACAAGACTCGTATGTTTTTACAGCATCACCCACTGCTTGACCACTCTCCCACATGCATCTTGGACCATATTCCCATACCAGCCACCTTTCACACCTATTTTAACACAGAAGGGTCAGAAGATTTTCATCCAGACGGCAGCCTCACCTTATAGGTACCTAGCTAGGAGCCCCATAAACTGTCCACATCTTCAGTTCTGAAGAGCAAAGTCATTTATACCAATGAGCTCAAGAACACAACACTCAGTTCCTTTACATTTTGCGTGTCCTAGTGAAATGCTTCATTCCTGAAGGCACACATTTTTCCTCGATTAAACACAAAAGCTGTTCAAACCCAAAGATGACCCTTAATTACGGCTTTAAGTGCACTTGTTAGAATTACCTCCTTGCTCATCTTGGGAAAGTATAATAAGAAGTAGCATGATAATATGCAGTGCTGTAGTTTTGGAGTAATTGCCTAGTATGCATGAACTCTGTGAGGCCTTTTCCAATTACATTGGTAGCTTGCTAATGTTTGGGGATTTTCCAGGATAAATTACGTTAATTGTGTTCCTTGGATCTGTTTTCCACAAAAAGCCCAATAAACAGCAAGAAGAGGGAGGGAGAGAATTAAGTGGCAGAGTTAATTAGATTAGGCTTGTGCTGTAGTGAAGCAGGAAGATTCCACTAAATCCTATAATAGGCCCTAATGAGGATTTTATCATGCTTGTTAAACGGGTCATTTAGTTGTGTGACGGGGCCACTGAGTGTAATGTAAAAACTGGTTAATAAAAAAAAAGTCTTTTAATTGCACACACAGGCAAAGCAGTGTCAAAAGAATGCAGCCAAATATAATAGCCTCCAACCAAATACAGGAAAAGCTCTGCAGTTCCTGAAGTGGTGAACATGTACTGTGATTAGGCCACTTAATTTTCCTTGAATGGCATAAAAATTAATGCTTCATGAGTGATTCACACTGGGGAATTTTAATAATCCAGATTTATCAAAATAGAATTTACATTTTTCTTCTTTATTTTGTTTGTTTGGAGGTTTTGGGTTTTTTTTCAGAGCTTACAAAAATGAATGTAGATCAAGTTGCTGTTGAACCATCTGTATCTGTCCCTTTTGTTAGTGTTTGCAGAAATATCCATAAAAGAGTCACTGACTACTCTGGCTAAGCTCCTGCCAGGGATGAGATGAGGCAATTTTTGCATTTTATTTTCAGGCATCAGATGTCACACAGAAAAATGAGAGTCCTGGAAAATGAATTCTCCACAGAGAATTCTTCCTTATCACTTTTATTTTTCATTTGAAGACAAAGGTTCTGGACGTCCTGCTTAGTACTGGGCACAAGAACCCATATCTGCCCTGAATTGGCCAAGGCGTGTGAACATCCAATACTCTGTTGGTTTTCTGTTCTCCCACCCCTGAGACCAAATGACCAGCCTTAACCATGCAGATGCACTTTGAAGTTTAACAAACAAGAAGTGTATCTGGGCCATCAGTAAAAAGGATGAAGGATACCAAGGATACCACTTGATCCAACTGTTTTTCATGGTTCACCAATTCAAAATGAGACATATGATAGGAGTTCTCTGAGCTTAAAGGTCTCCTGTCTGCTGGAAGCCTGTAAATAAATGATTGTTCCCTACAAGCTACTTTCTTGGGTGGCATGTGGCCTTCATGTCTTCAGAGGCAGAGTACATCCTTTCCCCAGCTGTTATTTGAGCCTGAAGCTCACAGCCACTGTATACCACAAGGAAAGATGTGTCCTTCGTCTTGCTCTAGCCTTGGATTGCTCTCGCAATTCTCCCAGAGATCTTCTTATGTTCATGATTTCCTTCAGCATTCAGCTCAAGCAGCACAAGAACCCCCAGCTCACTGCCAGCCTGTCAGGGCTGCGTCTCTGACTCTTCCTTTCTCGTGCTTTAAAACATCCATTTGTTTCCTCGCAGCCCCCACTGCAGAAAGGGTTTGATTTATATCGATCTCCATGGCGTGTGGCAGGGACCAGGTGGTGACTGAGCAGAAGACCATGGTGACTGCCACCCGTCCAGCAAATGACAGCCATTACCCCGAGCACCCCACAGTGACACAGCAGCTGCTGCGCCCCCAGCCCAGCTTGGTGGCACCCCCAGAGGCACCAACCAGGGACAGCAGGTCATCCATAAACGCCTCTTCCAGCACCCGCTGCTCTGATGCCTCAACAACCAAACATCTGCTGGGGAAAATGAAAACAAGAAGTTCAGCTCTTTCCTGCTTATTCATTCTACACTAGTGATTTTTCAACTTCTTTCAGTTTGCAGGGGTCTAAGCATATTCCAGTGGCAGCATATTCCAGTGGCAGCATGTGACCCCCCCTGCCGTGATTCAAGCCAACTGCTAATCAACTTTATTTTCCTAGTTCCCATTCCAGGAATGTTCTGTATGTTCTAAGAGATCCAGAACTAGCTATAGGTAGAATATCGCTGTCCTGATCACTTTCTAATAACAACATAACCAGTAAAATAAAAGAAAAAAATACCTGTCCAACAAAACATGACAACATCAGCTCACATACTGTTGTCATTGTAACTCTACATGCGTCTGAGCTTGTTTAAAATCTAAGTTTTAACTGAGACAAATACAATCCTTAGAGAACAGCTGCCAGAATTTGCTAAATTTATGGCAACTGCTTTATCTTCCTTCCTTGAGTCCTTCTTACAATAGTCCTGTGCCATAGCAGCTCTCCAAAATTATGCAAACTTAAAGTAGCATTCATAGCTTCGCAAGATTCTCGTCTTCATTATATTATGTTCACCTGTATCGTTCTATTCTCCTCTTTTGTATGCTTAGTCTGTGATCACTGAATTCCCTCTCTGTGTTTCTCCAGCACTTGACACAATGGAGTCTGATCTATATCTGGATTTCTTCCACACTACAAACATGCAAAAGTTAACATGATGTTATCTTTTAGAAGTATTTCATTGTAGAATGGTTCCTGGGCCACACTGGGGAGAGGAAGCTCTTACAGATAAGGTGACTCCAGATAAATAAACCAGCACTGCAGTTCAGCTTCCTTGCTTCTTTGTCTTGAGTTTTCAGAGCTTTGTCCAGCCTGATTACTATGGGCCAGTTCTCCTGTCCATCAAGATACTTGACCAGCCGTGTCAGTCAACGTGTAAAAGTCATCCTTATTGCTCAGAGACAGGGTCCAAAGTGCAACCTGTCAGTGACCCTGCAAAAATCTCCAGCTCCCTCCTGTTCAGTCCATTTCCTCAAAGTCACATTATCAGCAAGCATAGGGATGGTAAGAGCTGGCTGAGAGAGCAGGTTAAAAGCACACTGGTGGTCAATGCCAGCCAGACAAGTAGGCCAATGCAGTCTGAAAGGAGATTTGAGAGACTCTTACCTTCACCAGGGACTGCTGAAATGGTTATAGCCAAGCACAGGCTCTGTTGCTTTATCAGTAACTTGCTATGTCTGTCTAGTACAAGGTATAACAGCTTCTAGTGGCTGGGTAGCATTTTGCCTTTAATGTTTCATTGCCCTTCACATTGCACAACTCAGTCCGCTACTCCCATCTTGCACAATTAAGTTCCCTTTACTGAATCATTTTGCCAAGGAAAGACTTCTGGTTTTCTGCATCTACTTATCAAAATTAGCTGTCTATGGGTGCATGCACATCTCTATGAGAACATCCCTCAGACATACAGCTGTGACTAACAACATAGAAAAGACCAGAAAACACAGACTAACAAATGTGATCTGTGAAAAATTTTCAAACAGTGGATGCCAAACTACTTAAAGGACAAGGGAGATTTCATAATGGTATTCAAGTAAGTCAACAGTTGTCACTCAGGGAGAGAAAGCCTCTTGCTTTGACTTTAGAATTAGCTCTGCTTTGAAAAGGAGGCTGTTCACCCAACAGCTGCCCAACTCTGTGCTATAACATCCTTCTGAATCCATTAGAGACAGAGCAAAAGCAGTGGGGGTAAATTGCAGCGGAGATTTAAATTAGACGTCAGGAGAATTAGGAGCTAGGTAGCTCAGGAAAGTGTGATGACTCTTGCAGAAGGGTTTTATGAACCATGTAGAAAAACATCCTCCTGGAACAGCGTCTGGGGTGGAGGGGTAGGATTAGATGATCTATTGAGTCTCTGCTATACATCTGATATCTGTGATTTGACACATTTCCTAACAAAAGCTGGACAAGTAGGATGTACATGAAAGGAGTGTATTCCTTCACAGCAGAGCAGACTTCCCTTCCAATCAATGAGGCTCCCAGAGTGCAAAGTGCTGAAATAAACTCAAGATATTTTAATTGGCGACTTTCTTTGTTTAAACAATAAAGTAATACGGTCACTTCTGTTGTGGAGCAGCACAGACTGTCAGCCAGAGACAAGACTTGTATAACAACAAGATGGAAAATGCTGACTTTATGTTCTCTTCTGTTATACTTGTGACCTGGACTTCTCCCTTTCCTTCCTTTTTTTCTCTCTCTTTCTCTTGCATTTTTCCTCCTAATGCCAAGCCCTGAAAACATCCCAACTTGCCAAGCTCTCTTCCTACAGACAGCTGAAGCTGCTAATTGCAGTCCCATCAGTAAAACACAGACCTGCCCCTCATCTCTCCTGTACCATTCCTGTCTTTCCCTTGCAGTTAATAAAGTGTCTCACACTGGAGAGGGAGTAGTTTGTAGACCCAGCTTTCATCAAGATACCTACAATGTTATGCTCACAGCAAGGAATTAGAGCTAAAGCTCTCTAAAAATCAAAGGAAGGAAGAATTATCCACTGTTTGGTAAGCTGGGGAGGCAGTGGGCTGCGAATACAAAGTGACTGAGGATGGCTGTATTGCCTGGATTGCTTTGGACGCTGCTGTGTCTCCCCAAGATGGACTCTTTGTTTGCTTCATCCCTGACGTAGCACAGCAAGTCCACGCTCCAAGATTCTTCCTTTTGCTTTTTGTCAAAAGGTCAAGAACACTCAGTGAATGAAGCATGGCTTTTCCTTGAGAGGCAGAAGGAATGTTCTTCCTAGGGAAGAGCAAAATCCTTTGTTTCTCCTTTGGGAGTATTGTCGCGTGGGGGGTCGGGGGTCGACCTACCTTTCGGCTCTGCTGCTGGAGACTGGTGACAAAAGCTACACTTGTGACACCCAGCGAACTGAGTGAGCTTCCTGACATGGCACCACAGCCTGACACCACGCTTTGCTTCCCCAGAGTTTGAGTTCCTGCGGTTTGGGGGTGCAAACATTCTTTCTTCTCCAGTGTCTTGGTTTGGTTTGGAAGTCTATCCTTTCCAATAACGTTGCACTGAATTAACATTAAAATCGTGACCTGAATCAAACTGACTTGGAATGCTCTCTAAAATTCCCCCCAATAATGGTCATCAACATGTGAAAGGAGAAATTGCTCATAGCCTGTCTTGAAAATCTAGCAGCATGAGTTTTAGCTACTAGGTACCAGATTTGCCTGCAGACATCATGTTTCTGGCAAGCTCTTCTCAGGCTGAAATTTTAAAATCTAATTGGTTGAATGTAACAACTTTGTGCTAAATGCGTTCCCAGCCATGGAAAGAAAGAGGCAGAATTCTCAAATGCAGCCAGGTTGGTGAGGAAAGTATGAATCTTCGCCATGCTTGTGATCACCAGGTGCTAAATGCAGTATAAGGAAAAGTGCTACCAGCCCAAAAAAAGCTTTTCATTCTCACTCATTTATTTTTGTTGGTATGAATGTGTATCTCACCTGCCTTAGACAGACCCGCAGTGTTAAATGTGTGCAACCACTTCCCCTCAAACCTCTCTGCCAACGCATCTCAGGCAGGGCTCATCTGCTGTGCCAGGTTCAGGGCTGTCCCTACTGCTCAGCTGCATCATCCCCTGGGCTGGCACCACCTCCTGCCTCTGCTGCTTCACACAGCTCTGTTCTCCAGAGGTGAATCACTGTTAATGTGTCCCACTGCTGCTAAAAATATTAATAAGAACACACACACACACATACAGAGAAATCAAGGAATTCGTCAAATTAACGGACAGCCCCTGCAGCACTGTAAATTCAAGCATATGAATTTCAACATCTTCAGGGGTTTTAATGCCATTTTTCCCTTCTGGTATCTAAGTGTTATAAAACTCTGGGCAAGTCAGTGAACCAGGGAAGGAAACTGATTTGAAATAAAAGCAAAATGACTCCGGGGTTTAATTGTCCAGGCTGGGCAAAGTGAAAAAAAGTAAATAAGCACTTTGTTATACATGACGGAAAACAAATTGGAGAGAGTCCAATGCTGCAAACTTTCTTCAGGCAAAATTCTCATCAGTTTTACTGGCAGGGGCAGGTATGAGTTCCCAGAGTGGGACTCAGTGGCTGGAAATCATCAAGAGCTTCCAGAGCCACAGGGCATTTCTGAACATCAAACTGGAAACAGCCAGAAGGTGGGTGATTTTCAGAGCATTTCACCTGTATAAGTCTGGTTTTCTTAAAATATCTCCACCAGGGCAACAAAAGGTCTGATGTTGAAGCTGTGCTCCCTCAAATAACATGTGGGGTGCTGTGTGAGGTGAAGAATGCTGAATTTACCACCCTACAGTGTGTTGAATTATTTTCATAAAGTGCTTCCATCATGCAAGAAAAGAGTGCTTTTTCCTTTTAATTACAGGTGATATTTTTCACAGGAAAACTTTGTTTCAACTTGATGATCTATTTTTTTTTAGTCAAGAAGAGTCAAGTAAGATGATTTTAGCTTTGCACTGACATTTCAAAAATGCCAAGAACATCAGCATTTGTTTAGATCAAAGATGTCACTATTCATCAATCTGATAGTTCAGAACTGGGATTTTCCAGAGCAAAAGCATTCAACAAAAATTTGATTTCCATCACAGCCCAAAAACACCTTTTCAAAAACTTCTCCCAATCTCCAGAATAAAATCCACCACTGGCCCTGTGTCTCAGAAGTCCCCAGAATGGTGTGAGGGGGGACACACTCCTGCCACAGCCCCACTCCTGGGCACCTGCACAGTGCAGGAGCACCCAATCCTCCACATCTGGGAACAGCACAACACCCTCACAAGGGCTCCCCTCTCTCACTGGAGCTGAAGAGCTCCAGTATACTGACATCAAAGAGAGACTCACTTTGAGGAGTCAGAGATGTGTGACATCCCCTGCGTTTTGTTTCTGTAGACAGAGCAGACAGCGCAGCCCTGTCCATGAGGCTGTGCAGGTATCTCCAGCTTGGACTGCTTTCTGATACTTTTTCATGCTGCCACCTCTGCTTTCCTCTCCATTCAGGTGGGCACTGCTGCCTGCTGCCCATCCACACAGAGGGAGAGCGTCAAGAAAAGAGTCCCTCCCTGTCTGGCAGTGCTCATCTGCCGCTCCAAGGTGTGGTGTTACAGCAGAGCAGAGGCACTACACAACAGTCCATTGAGTTCTGTGGCCAAGGAATGGGTGTCAGGCACAAAGTTGTCCAAAACCACTCGAAAAGTGAAGGAAGACCAAGGAAGCACTTCCCAGTGTTAAACTGGGCAGGCAGAGAGGCTGGAAATTCATCTGGTTTTCCCACCCAACAACATTTCTCTCTCTTCTCCAGGTGGCAGCACTAAGGACGAGGTACATGCTTTCCCCCAGGCCCGTGCACGTCGCGAGGCTGAAAGCTCCTCCGGAATTGGCAGCACTGCTAAAATCTAATCAGGTGCTTCTGTGCAACAGACCCAGAAGCAATTGCAATCAAGCCAATTGCTGCATCTGATTACACATGAAAACCCTCGTGCCGCTAAGTGTTTTGCAGTGCTTAATAAAATGTGCCGGTCTTGCCTCAAATTGCATCAGGCAGGGCTGGTTTGGGGTTTTTTTAATATTAAAAATTAGGTGAAAGGAGAGAAAGAGAAAGAATAGGATGGAATTTGAAAAAGCAACCAGTGAAAGCAAGGTAAAATAGGCCAAAAATACCCTCATATCATTCCTCGTATGCCTTCATCATAGTGAAATGAGATCTTCAGGATGAACTTCATAGAAATCCCAACATGGCCAGGTGCCCATAACTCCTTTGCTGGCCTCATGGCATATAGTCACACTGGTTAATCAAAGGCAGTGATCTAATTCCCCAGAGAACAGTAGATTTTGGGTCTCACACACTATGGGTTTGGGGGCACGCACACATAAACCCCCCTGGACAAAGGCACTGCACAAGCCAAAACAAACAAAACCCCCAGTATTTGTACCCCTTCTGGCTGAGTTTCTTTTTTCCCCAATTTTCTAGCAATCTGCACAAAGAGAGAATGAAAAAACTTAACTCTGAATTTTCTTTGTTAACCCATCACTCAAAAGTCATGGATTTTGCAATTGGTACATCAGCATAGCCCATACTATGTTCCCTAAAGCTACTGTTGATTTAAAATGGACCAACTGGAGAACATGCCTGTGATAACACTGGAGAAATCTTGGCAGCACCATGTTTAGTCCAAGTGGAAACTCACCATTTTGCAGACCCTGCGAGTCACACATCTCCTCCTCCAGGTCCCCATGTCCCACACGTCCAGTGCTGCGTCACCATCATCCCAGTCAGTATTTCCCAGACTTATTGTGACCATCAAAGTGCCATCCCTTGGCTCTCTGGGCCCCCACTTCCACATCTGTGTAGCTCAGATTTCTGCCTGTGCCAAGCACCTCCAGCAGTACATGGTTTCTCCTGAGCTCAAAGGAATGTGTCTGCCAGACACACGGAGCCTCAGCCATTCCCCGAAATTCCCAGAGTGGGGGAAGCCCCAAAGAGCCTGTTTGAGCATATAAGAGAAACAAAGAGGGATGGAGAAGAGGGATTAATGAGCACAATGACAACCACATGCATTTTCTTTTATAACATAACTTGTCCCACTGTCAAATAAGGCCTAGTCACGGCAGAGGAATTTATACTGCTGCAATAATGAGTGAAAGCTTGAAGCTGCCACAAATCCTGGAGCAAGAGGCCACTCATCCCTGCTGCAATAATTTTCTGAGATATTCTCCCCTACCACTTTGACAAAGGCAAAAAGGGAGCAAGGAATTGCAGTGGGAGAAGAAATCACCAGGTCAACAGCTATTCCCACGCACACCCAACCTCTGCCAATTACAGCAGAGACTTGGCTCTGCTTCCTGGATTCCAGCAAGGGGGCCATTGGAGCTTAATAACCTCTGAAAGTCAAACCTGTTTTTTGCAGTTGCTGGTCAGGTCAGCTGCTGACAGAAGTGCTGCAGAAATCTCTGTCTTGAAAGGGAATGCAGCTGGAAGCTGGGACTTACAGACACCAGTGCTCATCTTCTTCCCTTGAGGAAAGACTGAGCTCAGCAGCCAAATTCTAGGGCAAGATGTTGTATCCTAGCACAACTGAAGAAATTAAAGTCATAAAATATTTCATGATACAATAGAGAATACTGACAACAGGGAATCATTAAACATTATTATTTTAACATAAGGCCAAGACAACCAATAGGCAAAAGCACTACCTTCCTCTTAAAATGGCTTGACCTTCAGGAGTATGAGGAAATCTGAATGCTCTTGCTCTTCCACACAGCTCCTTAGGTCCACCATATCCAACTCATCCCTTTGGGTTCCTTGTAAAGGCCTCTGCAGCCCCCTTCAAAGTTCACCAAGATAATGAAGGGCGCTTCAGTGGTTTTGGAGTTGCTGTTGAAGTCTATCCAGAACACCAAAGCAAAGGCATCAGGAGGGTTAATGCATCCTGAGTGCTGGAAAAGCACTGCTTAAAACATTCAGCAGACGGCTGAGGCTGTGCATGCCTGCTCTGAGACTCACATCAGGAATTAAGCCTGCAGTGCTCATTAATAATAATGGGAACTAAATGCTGTATTGCATGTGTCGTGATGGGAACGGGCTCCTTCTGGTACAGCATGGGGCTGTCCTAAACAGATGATTTAATTAGTATGTTACAAGTATTGATTCTGGGAATAAATATGAATTCAACAAATATTGCTAATGAGCTTCTCAACCCAGCAGTATGTCCTCCACACAAACCAGAAGCAGTTGCTAATTTAATAAATGCCACATCCCAATACTGACAGGAAATCTTAAAACCACTGTTTTGGCAAGACCAGAAATAATCTCTGCCTCCCTCAAATCTCTGTTTAAGGTCAACATGTACAACCGGCCTTTCCGTGTTCTTATTTTACTGTGTAGATTCCTCTTTTAAAAGATGCTATTTTTTTACCAAGCAGAATGTCCATGTGAGGATGGGGAGCAGGCTTCCTGAGAGGGGTCTAGGAGGTAGGTCTCTGCTAATCCTTGGACTAAAACCAAATACATACATAATATTATTTTTGCTCTGGTCTTGTCCCTGCATAGAGGTGCTGTGAGCCTGCACAGACACCTCTGCCAGACATGAGGACCAGTTCAACCCTGCATTAAAATAATGTGTTCAGAGAAATCCTTCTGCACCTCCTCCAGTTCATGCTTGAGATTTCCTTTCTTTCTGTGCTTCTTCTCATTCTCCTTCTCATTTAAAGTCTTTGGGGGGGCTAAACTCTACTGGCTGCTGACTTTTGCTGGTGCAGCACTAGAGGGATCAGCAGGATTTTAGCCATCTTTTTCCAAAAATCTAGCAATGAACCTAAGAGCCCAATGGGACTCCGGGTTGGTCAGCAGAATATGAGCAGTACCAGGTCCAACTGCAAGTCATCCCCTGCTATCCATCTGCAAGCCAGGCCTGTCCCAGATAACCCTGCATCTCTTGATTCAGATTTCTTCCTCCTGATGACCCCTTGCACCATCAGATTTTTGCATCCATCATGCCTCAGGGTGCTTGAGTAGCTCCAAATTTGGAAGAAGGGAAAGTTTCTCGCTACAGCAGTGAAGCAACCCTATGGAGTAAATAGGAGAGGCTTTGCAAGGTTTCTGTCCAATGAATTTGACCTTCACATAATAGTTACTCATAAGTACATATATGAACAAAAACTTTTACCTGAATTATCTGCATTTTCGCAAAAGAGAGATTCCTAAGCCTGTATATATGCGCATTAACTGATGCTTTCCCATCTGCTCTTTGCAGGGAATATGCAGGTTTGTTGATGGTATTAGCTGTGGTAGTCAAGGGAAAAATCTCTGACTGTTGTGCATTAGCTCAGCTTTTCTCTGTTCTGGCAAGTTTGACTTATCATTAAACATCCCAGAAATGCCAGCTCTAAAAATCATTTCTACTTTGATGTTATTTTCCACCTCTGAGAAATTGCTGCTCTCTTTTGGGGATTTGATTTTTATTAGAAACTTTTTTAAAGGCCAAAAAAGCTAGAAATGCATCAACAAAATCAAACTACTCCATCTCCAACTCAAGAACAGAGCCAAAACCCTTCCACATTTCGGCCATTTTTCTGATGCACATTTTCCAATCCACCTCATTCTCTCCCTTCTTTATTACACAAATATATGAAAGGGAAATAGATTTTTTTCCTAGTCTAATTTATTATCCATTATGTTATATGAGAATCTAAGAACAGTCAGTCTGAGTTTAAAAAAGTGTCCAGCCCAGTATCCTTCCACAGCACAGGAGGTCAAGTGAGCCTATACAATATTTTCCCCCAAGAACTCCCTTCCTTCATGAAGTCATTAGCATTTTCTTTGTGTTCATTAACACTTGCACACAGTAACTAATTACATGTAGCTCATGAAGCTCAGATTCAGGGTTACTTTCTGATAACTAGTTGGTGCTAATCTATACTGGTGATGAAAGAGCCAAGTGCCCTCTTCCCTGCTCCCATTTAACTAAATGCCAATCCATATGCACTTATACAGAGATCCCGAGCAGATAACATTTCTCACCATTTCTAGCCTCCCCAGAGAAGTGTTTTCGCTGCAAGTGTTCCCAGCCTTGTGCAACAGTGAGTTGTTCTTGTCCAGTCATGTCTCCAGAGCGAGCTGCTCGCTATCAGCTGTGTGCATCTCTAGGCCAGAATCACTCTCATGAATAAATAAGAAGGCATGATCAGTTATCAGGAGTTCCAACGTACTGAAGAAGAAAACTCACTCGGGTGGGGGGAAGCCTTTGTTACTTTTATATGCCCTTTCGGTCTTATTAGAATGGAAACTGTGGGACTAGAATGTGAAGGGACAAAAAGGACGGCTAGCAATGGTGGATTTTATTTTTAAAAAAAAAAGAAAGAAAGAAAAAAAAAAGGAAAAAAAACAAACGAAAAACATATACACATTGTCAAGTTCCTGTTCCCACCTGGGAAATCCTGTGTGGCCTTTAAGCCCTGCTCACAGACTGCACGGGCAGTGTAGCAGCACCAGTTCCAGGACGGGCTGTTAGCACAGGAAAGCCCTCCCAGCTTGGTTTCTTGAGGACCTGGAGCACCACCAAGCCTGGGTTTGGGTCCCAGGACTGCAGCCAGTTTCCTCCTCATAGCAAGGGCTGCTTCTGTCCCTCCTGCCTAAGCAGCGACCAATTCCTCTGCACTCAGCTGGGCTCCAGATGGCTGAATAAGAAGCAGCAAAGGATGCAGAGCCTGGTCCTGCATGTATTTGTTGTTGCTACCCATAGAGTGATACAAGCCTTTATATTTTCCCATTGATTCAGGTATTCCAGTACAAGGACTTCAGGCTTGATTGTTCTCTGCAAGCCTTTCCTATAGACCCAAATAAAGAACTGAACTATACAACAGTTGCGGCGTGGAGATACTGCAGGGACCAGTCTTGGGTCATTGCTAAGAGTGTTTAATGATCCTTGAATTCATGAGGAGGAGAGAGGACCTCACTTCTCCCACAAGTCCATTTTTGCCGTGTAGGATCAGGTCCAAAGAAAAAGATGGCAATTTTCTTTCAGGGAAATTTCTGCAGGTTTGATTCTGCAGAGAAAACACTGAGATGAAAGGTAATTTAATGAGTTGTTTGCTTGGCTTTGTCTTTGGCTGGATTTTCAGATATCTAATAGATTGTAAGGTCTGAAGCTTTTTCCCAAGTCTGGACAGCAATAGCAGTGCACTCTGATGTGGACTCTACTGTCTAGCAAAAGCTGTCATCATGCTGTGATTGCAACACAGAAAAATTCTCCTTAACCCCTTTCAGGTCTTTTCTTTTTTCAAATATATAGAAACTGGCTATATTTGAGATTTTTACCCCTCTGCCAAATTTGGTGACAATTCAACCCTCTAAAAAACTTCATGCAGGGAGAAGATGAGCGCACACGCCCAAGTAGTCACAGGAAGCATGGTCCTGTAAGTCAAGGACAGCACAACAGAGGATTAGCTGATCCAAGATTTTCCTTCAATGCTGATAAATGCCAGCTATTTTAGGAAACATGGCAAGTATTCAATGGTACTTCAAGTATTTTTCCAGCCTCTAGGAAATCCTGTTAAAGGTTTTCCTATACCAAAGGGGATACCCATCAGAGGAATTTTTTTTTTCCAATGAAATTGCCCACTTATGTTTTACATGCATGTAGACTTCTAGCATCTACAGCAACTGCAGCAAGGAACTCCACAGCCTAAGGGTACATCTTGTGAAGATGACTTGCTTTTGTTTGCATCATGACAGTTTCATGCCCCCGTATTGAAAAAGGTATGGGGCTGTATTTTGTTAGGTTTAGAAAAAAAAAAAAAAATCCCCAGTCTGTACAAGAAAGTATCTGGCCTGCAGGCTACTCCAGAGACCAACATCAGAACCTCACTAGGCACATTAGATGTTCAAACACACACACAAATCTGAAGGTTTCTAATACTTGGTTTACCCATCCCTCATGTCAAGACTTCTGAAAAAAACCCGGAGACCCAGAAAAGTATGGGAATAAAAGTTCTCAGTCCGAGCTCTCTTTCTTCAAGCTATCCATCACACTGTGAAACATCAAAGAGATTTGATTCTGGCTTTGGAGACTTTCCTAATTCTTTCCCTATATAAGTAGCTGGGCCATCTTCTCTAAGTACAATATATTTAATATCATCCAGTGACTATTAGAATCAATGAAAGTCCTCCAGTTCAGCTCAAAATAGTAAATCAGGCTCCAAAACCTGATCTTTGTTATTCTGCTTTGAAAACCTAAAAATCAAGGCTTATTTTCTCTTTTGAGGTCTCTCAACATCTTGAAAAACTACTCAATCAGACCCTCAGATTACATTATTTATTAATCTGCTCTGCGAACCTAAAATAGAGAAAAAAAATAAGATCATCAATGTACCAAAGAATGATGAAGGTGATTTTCACTGATTCTCTATGTAGGAAAACTTAGGGCTGCTAATACTGAATATAGGTCAATAAATCATTCTCGTAAGAGTGACCTAATTAACACTCAAGCACTGATTTGAATGCATGAAGCTCATTATCTTGACTCAAGGTTGACTCTCACAGAAAAGAAAAAAAGTTTAAGACTTAAAAACTCATGGAAAACTTTGTGGAAGGAAAGTTTCCAGACAAGATGAAAGGCAAATATTTCTTCTGGTTCCCAGTCTTAGATTCCTCCTGAACAAGAGGAGACAATAGGAAACACTTTCAATTAGTCTGGTGCAGCACCACCAATGATTACTCCATTTGTAGAAGCACCCATTGCATGTTTGAAAGGATCCCCAGAGCTCAAAGGATATAATAGCACAGAATCTTTTGCAGCACCCAAGCAGCACCTCTGCAGTGACTTATCCCCATGGAATACACAAGCCCAGGCCCAGCACGCAGTCCTACAGCCCTCAGGGACTTTGTCTGGAGGAATCAAATCCATTGCTCTTCCTCCTCAGGGAGGATGGAGGCCAAAGGAAATTGTATGATCATCCATGTACCTAAACCCAAAAAACCTTCCCTAAATTATTGTAATGTCCCAAGACAAAATATATAGCTTCCTTTTCCAACCCGTTCCTTTCCAGCTCCAATCAGTTGGAATAAGAATTTTCTCATGGCTTTTGTACTAAAAGTTGAACAGTGAACAAGGGACTATACTACGGCAGATGAACAGAGTTGTATTGTTTCTGAGTATCACATGTAAATTGAGAAAGATTTCGATCAGACAGTGACCAAAGCCTGCTTTTTGACAGACAAGATGTATTCGCTCTGTGATACAAATGCCCACCATTGCATCCCCAGCTATGCATCAGACACAAGTGAAGATAACCCAAACACAGACAGCTATTGAAAAGAACTAAATACGTCTGAATGAACTAAAGACAAGGTAGGTTAGACATAGTTAATCTGGAAACTAGGAATTATTTCTAGTAGATGGGGGAGACAATTTCTAGAACAAGAAAAATAGAGATTGTTGATTTTGAAGCTGAATTTTGATTTATGACAGGGATTATATAATGTAAAAACTTAAGTTTCTGCAGTGGACCAGAGCTCTTCTGTCATCTGTAGTCCTGCCTTTACAATGTACAGCTGTGTATAAACTCATGTACTCTTTCTCAGTCTTTAGAAAAGGTGTATGAAATTGGGAAATTGAATCCATTTATCTCATTAACTGAAAAAAAACCCAAAGTGGAAACCTGTTCCATACAGCTCACTTTACTTAATTAACTAAAGTCTGAATCAGTGCTTGTTTGCAAATACTGTCATTCTAAATCAGGAGCCAGAACCGGCAATTGTTCCTTTTCTATTAGAGTAATTGAGGAGGGTGCTATTTGATTAGTCCATGGCTTTATTGATTAATTTATCATTTCTTTGTTTGGTTTAGATTTTGATTGATTTCCTGTGCTCTTTGCAAATGAGTAGGTTGTCATGCATACAAAAGCACTACACACACAACCACCACCACAGCTCACCTGTCTGTTTTCCTGAAGTTCTCTTCACTGAAACTGCCTCCTTTTGCCATCCACCAGTTCTCACTCACAGCAGCTGCTGCCTGAACTAGCGACTCCACCTGGCTTACAGCTTCCCAAAAAGTATGATGTCCTTACCAGAGACAGAACAGGACAGAAAGCAGGTAGTCACAGTGCCCCTTTGGCATGAAATTAAGGTCTGTTTAGCCATAAGTGTCATTGTAGCATGACACCAGATTGCAGCAGACCTATGACATTTGTTTAAATTGTTGCTGATATGCAATAGTTAATATTTTAGGAAGAAAACAGAAATATGATGGTATTATAGGGCAAGACCATACCCATGTGGTTGCACCAACTTGTCCTGTTTGATTTTGGAATGTTAGAAACTCACACTGGTTTTGCAAAGGGAGCCTTGCCTCATGAGTGAATTCCCTGAGATTGTGCTACAGCCCCTCTGTACATTACTGTCTTTCCTCCCAGTCACCATCCATGGTCATGGACTCATTTGTAAGCTTCTTCCACAGGCACAGCTGAACGTGTTAATAACCAACCAGCAGGATGGTTTGGAATTGCTCTGAGCTCAGGACTGCAGTCCTGTGCTGCAGGATCAGCTGGGCAGTGACAACTTGTTGAGCCATGGGAGGTCTGGCACTGCTGTCACCTGCACCTGATCTTCTTGGCTTGAGACCAACACACCTTGTTCACCCACTGCCACTTTGCTACAAAGCCAGTGGGAGAAAGCAGACATGTCTTTCCAGAAAACCAGTATCAGAAAGCTCAGCATCAGCTGTGAATGCCAGTGATATGAGAGGGAAACCAAGGGAAAAGGGAAATGCTCCAGACACTCAGTTCACCACAGAGTTTGGGTTTGTTTGTTTTCTAGTAAGACAGTGATGAATTGCAGCTTGAAGTAATGAAGGGCGCGTGGTCTTTGGGACCTGAAAGCAGCACCCCTGAAAGCTTAGTGTTCAGTGAATGGAATAGCTCCAAATTTGAAGCAGTATAAAAACAACATCCAAATATCCATGTTCTGTATCCTGCTTGGGGACTGAGATATGTAGGCAGAGCTGTTCACTTCTCCACTTTGCTTTTTAGATCTCTGGCAAATTGTTTCATGTCTTTGTGCCTTTCTCACGTAAAATAAATTATCTTATTGCCTGACTCTAGCTGGGGCTTGTGAGGAAGAAGCATCTGATATGCCAAATGGCTGGGTTTGAATAAGGGAAAGAACGAGGACAGAGTAAAACAGAGTAGTAACAATCATATTGCATGACATTAGGCAGAACTTAATTAATGCTTGTTACTTGGATTAGGTTTGATTCTGCCGGTTTGTTGTAGAAAGTCCCAGCCTCAAACTGATCAGAGCCATCTTAATGGTTTTATTTTTAAAAGAAATAATATTTTAAAAATAATCATCTGATAAAACAAAAAGCTTGCAAGCAGCTTGTTATTCTTTTCATATTCACAGATTTCTTAGACTGGCAGATGAGCTGTTGTTACTAAAGAAATCTAACACTAAAGAAAACCCCAAAGAGCCACTTCTCACACATGCCTTTTTAGAACTTAGACTAAGTAGTTCCCATGAAGCACTAGTTCATTATATTTTTAGATACATATTAATGTTCTTCATGCACCATTAAAAATTAATCTACATTAACAGCATATAATTTTTAGTATCATTAAGGTCACAATGTTTTTTTAAAATGTTTTCCCAAACTTTTTATAGCTACTTGATCTATTCATATCTTATAAAAAACGTGACTGTCTAAACAACTAGACCTCAACTGCTTCAACAAGATTTTCTCATTCTACTGCCGTCTTCTAAACGTATTCCATTTGAACAAATTAACAGAATATGTGAGCCTAAACCATTGGACATGAAAGATATAATTTTGGGGGGGAAAGCACTTGGCTAAAAGTAGCTGATTTCTATTTCTGTAATGCCAAACACCAAAACTTCTAAACAGGCAGACCTTTAGAAGTTGAGATTCCTCCTATTTGCTGTTATCAGAACATATTACCCCAATATCATGGCCAGCAGTATCAGATGGACACACACAAACAAATTAGAGGTCATGTTAAATTTGAATATAGAATACATGAGTTATTGAAAGGAATTTTATCTCATTGATAAAAGTTCAGCAGCTAAGAGACCTAGGTTTGACTTGTGCCTCTTTCTCCTGTGTCTTTAGAAGTCAATTAATATCTCGGTGCATCCATCCATCAGCAGCAAAAACAGGTATTGCAGTCTCACCTCATGGAAGACGTTGTCTTGAAGATAAATACCTGAATGTAGTGCAGGGTTCAGGCATTGCGTGGACCCATTCTCAGAGTAACCTGTGTTTAGTTTTCTGAACCAGCAAATGTTGTTTAATTACCGTTCTATCCACAACACTGCAAGAAATCAAATCCCACGTGAGAAGAGCTATTCTTTTGTTATCTCCTACTGCACTATCAGAAAAATTAGAGGGGCTGTGCTAACAAAAAATGAAATTGACTGTTGACAAGAAACCAACTTGAACTACAAACATCAATTAGGAAAGAAGACCAAAAAAAAAAATCAGGGAGAGGGGGAAAACTGCAGAAATAACCACTGTGCTTTTAACTATGCGGCAGAAAGAGTGTTCATTAGAGCAGTACCATTAGGAATTGAAAATGGGAATTCTGATTTTGTATATATGTGTCTTTATAAATGTACTTACATATATGTATTCTTGTATTCATTCACGTTTGTACATTAGTATATCTTCAACTGACAGTCATGAGTTCTTGATCTGTCTCTGAAACACAGTTCACTGAAATGGAATGTATTATAAGATAGTCTCATACTAGTAATGGTTTGAAAATATAGAACAACAGACAGCTTGAAGTGGACCCAATTCATCTGTGATAAAAAGCAGAACAAAGACAATATTTCCAAGCTATAGAGAGAGAAGGCATAAATGTGGTGCAGATCAAGTGTCTGAACATTTTTCCATTTACCCCCATAAAAGTTCCATGTTAAATTGAAAGGGTTACACTGAATTTTAACTGCATGGCATAGCCCTGTTCTATTGTTACTTCACTCAAACCTAATAGTAAGCAAACCACAGAGATACAGAGAGACACAACTCAGGGTTTCTTCCCTGATTAAAAGACTTTGGAGTGTGATAAAAAGCACAAAACCTACTGGGAAGTTGGGTATCCAGATACCGTCTTTTAACGTTTGTCACTTGATGGGTTGCTGATGTACCCAGGATGATTGTTAGAAGCCAGGTAAGTAACCCTGCTAGCCCTTTTCAATAAAAGACTGCACAGCAAAGAATATAAGGTACTGGAGAAATAGAGAAAGTGGGATACTCTCCTTTTCACCTCATGAAATAAACTATAATGATAACAATCCTGAAACATCGATCTGCGCTGCCTTGCATTATAGAAACCTCATCAAAAACTAATTAAGAGCCAAATACCAAGCTATCTACTTTCAGATTTATTTCTAAAAGCTTTTCGTGCCCCTCTTGAGCTAATTCTGTGATCTTATGGAAATAAAGCACTCATCATTACTCCCAGGCACACAAAGACACAGGTAGGACCTACACAGCCCTTTTCGCCTGACTGCTAAAATAGCACTTTGCTTCCACGTTTAGATCTGATGCACAACAGAAAAAGTCAGAAGGTCAACAAACACAATTAGATTCAAAGCACAGACAAGCAGATCTTCACTTCGGGCCACATCTCCAAACAGCAGCCAGTTGGCAGAGAGAAGCTCAGCAGGTTAGCCTTGTCCTCCCTGCCCACTTGCCAGAACAAATCGTGCTATTTCGGTCTGCCGCGGCTGCAGGCAAACGATTAACTCTCAGGCTGATGAATTGAGAGCAGGACTAAACGAAGCAACCCAATTTTTCCATGGGGTTCTCTAATCACAATTCACCACCTAGTAGGAATAAGTGTAATCTTAGATTTTTGCAGCCTTTCTGCTGGGTAACATGATTATATCGTAGAGCCATAATACAGTATTATGCTGTATACCTTTATGGAGACTCAGATGGCAGCAGCATTTTAGCAGCATTGTAATACAAAACCCATCCACATTACACATAGAATATATTTAGTCCCTCTTGCAGAGAAGTTGAGAAGATAAGACTGAGCTGATCAATAAAGAGTCTAGAAAACCTCCCTGCAATGAAGCAATATAGGAAAGATGAACTCAGGATGTGACAGAATCCAAAAGAAGTGCAGGAGAGAAAACCTGAAATTAAAGAGAAATAAGGAGTTGTCATCATCTTTGAGGTGAAGAAAACTATGTAAGTGGGTTTAAGGTTGACCAGGACATGGGTAAGGTGAAAAAGGATTTCCAACAGACCAAACTGAAGCTAGAGAGGCTGTGGGGATGAGAGGACGAGAGGGCAAGTATTCAAAGAAAGGGACAAGAATGGTTAAAGTGGAGAGTCACTAGAGGAAGCCTGAGAAAGTCAATACAGGGCAAGGAAAGAAGAAGGATTGAGAAATTTGAAAAGAAGCAGGAGAAGTTAATTCCAGTAGAAAGACAGAGAAGAGCTGAAAGAAACAAAGAAATGGGTGCAAAGAAAAAGGAATTCATTACATCCCAGGAGATGAGATCCTTTGGGAAAGCCAAGGGAGCATGCTGAGGGCATTCACACCTTACCTCATTTCCACTTTTAGCTTTTGACAAGAGGTTCTGCCTTTGCTTCATCCATAACCCTAGAGAAAAAGTCAAAACAGTCATTAAGACATTTTCCCTGCTTTCTCTCTCTGGGAAAGAACAGCAGGAACATTGCTCCTAGGGAGAAATCCTCTGAATCCAACTTTCAAGAAGTCCAAACCCCCACCCTGGCAGCTCCCTGCAACAGGGGACGCATAGAGCCAGGAAAACCCACAGTTCCTCAGATCTGCCTGGTTTGCCTTCTCTGCGATTGTGCCACTTTTTCTGGCTCAGAGTAGTTGACAGAAACAAGCCTGGTGGATGTGCTCATGCTGCTCACCTTTCACCTCACCCCAAACCAAGCTCCTCGCACCCATCCACTAACACCTCCCAGCCTGGAGAGAGGGCAGAAGTTCTCTTGTCTTGCTGTTTGGCTGTCAGTAGCAAACAGCCCTGGATGGGAAGCCTGCAGGCTCCCTGGTGTGGAAAGGAAAGAGCTCTCTCTGGTCTGCCCACCTTTCTGCAGGTTGGTTTTCAATCAGCTCTGTGGCTGCCCTGCTGCACAGAGCTCACGGAATGGCCAAGCCTGCTCTGCCTCGTGGGCCTTTCATCTCTCTCTGGAAATAAAGACTGGGCCACAGCATTCAACTAAGGTTTCTAAAGCAATCAGCTTCCCATTCCCTATGGACAGGCTGAGATTACACCTGGAAATAGTAATTGCCACAAGCTTGTTGCGATCAAACAAAGGGACTACTTACTGGTACGCATTCTCCAGCCTCCGTGGTAGGTGCAGGTTGTGTCTGGAGGCAAACTGCCACCAAATTTAAACTAAGGTCCCCAGACCGCACAGCTAAAAGCCTTGCGGTCTTATCATTTCTATTTCATACAGAAGCTGCTGAGGGAACAGAGCTGGTTTAATCCCTCCCAGCATCAGCACTCCCTAAAGCACGGACGACCCCCTTAGAGGTACCCTCACCCTCTCACCACTGAGGGAGTCCGAACACACAGGCTGATGTCGATGTCTCTGTGTGGGTGGCTAAATGAGCTCCAGCAACCGCAAAATGAAGAATGAAACAAACAAATAGACAAACAAACAAACAAAACAAACAAACAAAAAAAACCAACCAAAAGAACAGCAACAAAACCAAACAAAAACCACAAACAAACAAAACCCACAAAAAACTCTTTGGACTTAACCTCTTAGATCATTATAATGCTGATTCCACTGGTCATTACTGCAAGGCTTTATCACAAGCCATTTTAAAAAGAGGGGGTGGGAGTTAGAGGATTATTTTTGCTTTAGTTGCCTTACCCAGGTGATCAGCTTTTTGAGATGAACTAGAGTAAGTGTCAAGGGGAGGGAGTGTATACACACAGAAGGGAATATTCCACCCTGAGAGCTAATCAAACCTCCGTAGAAGTTCAGAAGCTTTCCAAAAGCGTCTTCCAATTTTTTGATCACTCCAGAGATCTTATTTGCAGAAATACACTGCAAGCCTGATAGAGTGGGTCGGTATACAACCTTTTCACTGCCTCCAAACAAAGAAAGATGCAATCCCGTAGCAGTCTGCAATGTAGTCAATGAGAAATATCTGAGCATTAGCAGAACTTGCTCTGCAAAGGCAAATCTTTTGGGAGCTCATGGAACCACCTGAACCATCAGTAAACTGGAGCAGCCTGGCAAAGCACAGATTCACAATTGCTACTAAGATGCTTTGTCACAGTTTTCTTTTGAATGTTTTATAAGCTCAACGCACTCATTAGTATGAAAATTGGACTCACTCAAAAGCAAGCTGAGGCCAAGCTGAAAAGGCATCTTGTGCACTGCACCTCTGCTTGGAAACCAAGGCTTATTGGTAAAGTCCATTTTTCAATAGGAAAGAATTTTAAAGAGAAAAATTCCCTCCTCATAGTCCCTACATGGCCTCTGCCAGTTACACACGCAGTAAGAAAGAACAAAAAAGTTCATACCTTCTCCTAAGACAATACTCAAGAATGGAAGGCTTTAGTTCATACTCACTTTTCTCTCTGACATGTTTTTTTTTCTAAATTAATATCTTAGAATTGGAAATATAACAAACATTTCTTCTCAAACAGAGCAGGGATTTGAGAATATTGTTGAAGTCAGTTAATAAATTCAATAAATCCTTTAACTTTTTGTAGAACTGTTGAGGTGCCATCCTCACACTTGAGACACAGGGCCTCACACTTGATTGTAACTCCTCTAATATGACTTGTCATGTGACCTGGCAGCAAAAAATTCCTTGTTGTGGTAATTTAGACACCCTTTCCTCTGCCTTTATCCCTGTAAGGACTTTATTCCTTACTTCCTACTAAGCAGACAACATAGCACAGAGATGTTAGCCTTATGCCAGGATGTAGGCGTTTCCAATTCCTCTAAAGTGGCCATGGCCCTGGGAAATTGGGAAAGGACTTGAGAGAAAGGGGGCAGAGACTCATTCTTCTCTTTTAAAAGTGCAGCCTCAAGGCTTGGCACACAGCACGCTCATCTCCTCTGAGATGGGATGCAGTGCTACCAGGGCTTTAGAGGGAGGGGAGGGCTTTGAAATATATGGGAAAGAAGCCCCCCTGCATTACCAGCATCAAGTAGAGCACTGTTCTCAGCAGGCAGGTAATGAGATCACACCACATTGAAAGTCAATGAAGACTTTGAAGTTCTAACTTTACAAAGACAAACTGCTTCTTACATTTTTTGCCTTTCCCAAGCTAGCAGTTCTGGCAGGCACCTGAAAAGAAATGGTAACTAGACGTAGAGTAAATATAAACAATTACTGTGTTTTACCCCTGTGTTATCCCAGTGGTACTTGGCATTTTAAGAGTTTAAAGTTTAATTACATTTTTGCTTTTGGTACATTGGATAGCCATTCACCTATGAAGAAAAGCATCTGAGAGGGTTTCAAGCTCATTTAAAACACTCAGAAGCAAAAACTGCTGAAGCATGTGAGGCTGGCTCTGTGTTTTGATGTGCTATAGAAAAATGTATGGAATTATTTATACATTCCCTAAGTGGTGCATTTTCATTGTGCTTTCAGCTAACTTGCAAACTCCACTCGTCCCATCTCAGGAAAGCTCTCTCTCCACAATTGTTAATGCTTCAAGTAATATGCTGAATTTTTCCTTGCCCCATAGCACTATCGTGTGGAAGGAGATATTTGAAAGCCTGCCCAGATTGCAGTGTTACAAGAAAGGGGGAAAGAGATGATCGAGAACATTTCAGTCACTCCATTGCTCACAGAATTTCCTATTGGTTCAGATTATCCACTCCCAGCTTCCTCCAACCACCTGGGTTTCTGATGCCTTTCCTGCCATTACTTCACAAGACAGAAACTGGGGGCCCTTCATCTTGAATGTCTTTGAATGCACTCATTAGCCAGGAGCCCTCGTTACAACATTAAGCTCCAAAGGTCATAATGTGCTCCCCACAAAAAGCCTGTCAGGGCAGGCTGCTTTGAGGGACAGAAATGGCCATGTAGAAGGAAGTTTTTGATCTTCATCAGGTGGGCAAGGAGCTGGGGGAAATGGCCATCACCAGAATCACTGCAGAGGTTTCCTACTTGCCTGCTTACATCCTAAGTCCCTCCGCCCTCCTGAGTTTGCCTCCTCCATCCCTCTTGTGCTGTCCTGAGCATCCTCCTGCTGCCTGGGGCACAGAGCCCCTGCTGCGCTCAGCTCCACCAGGCTGTGGAGCTGGTGGAGGAATTGATTCCGGAGTGGAGGAATTGATTATGCAAACACACCTCTGAAAACACAGCTTATTCTGCTGTGGTAAATCAACACAGCGCCACAGGATCGGAACAATAAAACACGTAGCAAGCTGGGGGTCTATTTCCTCTGCCTGAAGGGTGCTCCATCATGCCAAGCTATGATTACTACAGCCCCACGCCAGCAATCTCCTCCATTTCTCAGGTCCAGTCTCAATAGTTGGGAATAGGAGCACATAGATGTTTGTTTTAACCTAATCACTATTTATTTTCAGTTATCCAGGAAAATGAGAAAACCTTTCACATACACAAAGCCCTGTATTTCTTTACCTCTGGCTCTGAGCGGGCTGGTTGCAGAAAGACAGGACCTGGCCACACAGGCTCTGATTTGGGGAAAGGATGGAAAATGTGTTAGTGGGCAACAAAAGCATAAAAAAGAGCATGAAGAAGCAGAGGGAAATACATGATCAAAGAGAAACTGCTAAAAAAAGGTCTAAAATTTCTTATACATACATGTATACATATATTACTATATTTATATATGTCATTGCTGTGTACTTATGCATAAAAATATGCACGTATAAATAGAAAATGCTTCCCTCACCTCATGTGGGCTTCACTGAAAAATCCACTATTTTCATTCTAATCTGTGAGGGAAGTACATAGTCTGATGTGATTTTCAAAGAAAGAAGGGGGAGCATTTGATGACGCTGACTCCTACACTGCCTCCTGCCACTTTCAGTGAGGCTTTTTTCTTCACTCAAAGCTGTCCAAAGGATTCACACATGCACGCAATATGCTGTGCTTATATCTTTGCTCAGGTGCTTGAATGATTGTTCTGGCCAGCAGTCACCCTCTCAGTCACAAGGAAAGCTTGTCTTTCACCAGCAAACTTTGTAAGAGGCCTCTGGACTTCCTCACTGTTGGTTCAGGTTTTGCTACTTTTTCTTATTTAGCCGCAGAATATTGTTAAAGAGAAGAAGTCCAGCTCCCCACAGTGCCTTTCAAAATCATTTCAAATGTACCTCACTGGGCTGAGACAGCTGTTTTTCTCTTCTTAGGAAAAAAAGAAAAAAAAAAAGAGAGAGAAAGACAAAGAGTCCTTTTCTCCTTTTTTTCCATCCTACAGACTCTCTTTTAAAAGGCACGTGTGTTTCCACTTCTGACCAAGGTTTCACAGCAGGAAGACAGCATCTGTCCTACCCCCAGCAGCCTCCAAGCCTCACTCTGCCGCCTTTCCCTTCCACATGGAAAGGCTGCAGAGCTTAAGGCGTTTGCTCTGCTTCCCTCTGCCGTAGCTGGGGGCAAACCCCAGGGTGGCATCACACCATGCTGCTCCTTGTCACTGGAGAAAGAGAGGTTACAAGGAGACTTTCATTTCAAGATCACGAAGCCGAGTGCACCACACACCAGGCTCAGTTGCTGTCGGCTCTTTGGAAACCTCTCTGGTAAATCAGGGTGCCTGGGCTCCTAATCCACACATCCTAAACCCCACCATGGCCCCACGTGCTCCAGAGCTGCTCCAGACAAACACCCAGGCTTGAGGGAGCACAGTGACCGCCTGCTCTCCTAAGCTGGACAGTCCTGCCGGGTCCTGCCTCCTGGACCCACTAGGTACCAACAAGAAACTTCTCACAGGTTTGCAGAAGAAACGAGGTTATCTGCGAGACCGAGTCGTACGCAGGCCACCTTGGCCTCGGGCAGGGCTGGGTTAGACTGTGGCAGATATTCAGGCTGCTGGACCTGAAAACATTTACAGAACCAGGAATCTATCACCTCACACAAGGCTACCAGGTCGATGAGCAAGCTGTCTTCCTGCTACCCAACTTTCTTTTCTGAGGATTCACTCATCACTGGCATGGGATGTCCGTAGCTCACACCAGGGAGAAGAAATTCTCAATAATTATGGTTTAGTCAATCAACATTTTGGACTCCAGCCCTAATGGGGCTACTGCTGACATCAAGGAAAGGGACAAGGGGTGTTGTGGGATCAACGTTTGCTAAACCAAGGGGCAGACGAGCAGAATTTTAAGGCATTGGAAAATTATATCAAATATGATTTATAATCGTAGCTGTTACAGAGCAGATTCAATGAAAAAAAATAAAACTCCTTTGATAGAAACAAAGGCAGCTACATAATAACCTTTCTGAGGCACTAGCATTCCCATGTAAGAGTCTGAAACCAAATCTATACTGCAATCAAACAGTTTTCTGCAAAACCATGCTGCAGTCCATTGGCTAGGTCATGCACATGAGCTGAACTGCAACTCTGGGATCTAAAGGCATCACTCACTTCTGTCAGAGCAGTGTTAGTAGTTGTGAAGCAGGAACCGGGATCTGATCTCTGCAGAGGGACACAGACAAGTTGGGTCAATATATTATTTGCTGTGCCTACACTGACAGCTGGATTGGATCCAAGCCCCCTGGCCACCCTCTGATTTACTGGAGCCTTTTAGCAACTGCATTTCTGCTTTAGCTCAGTGGTGAGCTAGAATTAGCAAATCCTGCTGAGATCCCCAAAGAAGGGATGTGGTAGGTCAGAGCAGCAGTAGCCATGGGGAGAAAATGGCAGGTTTCTGTCAGTGTCCAGTTAGGGATTGTGGCAGCTCTGTGGGAACATTTTCCTGATATAAACTAGGTAAACATCTCATTAAGACCCTTTCCCTTTCCTCTTGGCCATCAGTGGTTACTCACTTTCTCATCTTCCCAGAGAAACTCCTATGCTGGATTGCCACAGGACCAGCATCGTGTTCAGCTGCATCGTCCCTGCAGAGACCTGTCTTGGCTCATCATGTCAAAGTCACTGTGGTGCTCCCGCAGGCTCTCACAACCCCCGGTCTGGATAAAGACAGCACAGAGTCAGGGCAGCAGGAAAACAGATACATCTTGGAAATTCCTCCCCAAGCTTAGGTAAAATACAGAAAGCATTGAACCCACCCAAGGGACACTCAGCCCCAAATCGCACTCAAAGCTCAGGCTCAAAATCAGGCTGGAGCAGAACATCATGTTGATGATCAGAACATTATTACACAGTAGCTGGGCTACAATAATTGTACTCCTCCTTAGGCCTTGGTGACATCCCAGATAATACAGCATGGCTTACCCCAGGAAAGAAAAGCTTACATCATGCTGCCTCGGTCTCAGAGTAAAACCCTGTGAACAGAGGGGCAGTCAGCAGTGCCCAGCTGCCCCCCAGTAACATACTGAGCTGCTCTAACTTGAAAAACTGTCTAAGCCCATGTTTCATGGTATTTCTTTTAATATGCATGCTGGAGGCTGTTTTTAGTATTAGGCTGTGTAGCGTAGGGCTGTTCTGTGGTCTCTGATGGAGCACAGTTTGTTAAGGTTCCTGTGTAGGTGCTGGGGAAGATCACAGGCATTGCCCTCCGTTCCAGGGACACAAGCACCACTCCTCTCAGCACATCTCACCAGCCTCTCCAATTGTACAGGAGTGATCCCTATGCTGTTTCATACATTTTAAAGTCCATTAAGGCTGACACTTATGCAAATGTGTCTCATCCTTATTAAAATGGACATTTATCTTTGAGCTCCTATAAGAAGGATACGTGCGTGCTGTAGCCACCCAGGAGCCTCTCACACCTTCTGCCTCCTGAGAGAAATGGGTCATTTCAACCAGCCACCCATCGTCCTCCCTGTGAGACCACAAGCTCGGCACAGAGCTGAGGAAAGCCAGGGCCATACTGACACCGACTGACTTGTTCTACGTCTGCACCAAGGAAGGTCAGACAGACATTTTATTCCTCATTAGCACAAAGCCCTGCACCTGAAAAGGAAAAATCAAACACAGGGAAGAAAAAGAAGCCTGAAAAATTAACACAGGGCCACCTTCCCACCCCGTCTTTTCATATGAGGGAAGGATACTCCATCAGGACTGCAAATAGAGCCACCAGTTGTGAGAGATGGTGAGAAGTGTAATTTTCCTCCATGTTCTGCCTCTCACAGATACCACTAAATGATAGTCATGGAAAGCTAAGCTGTCGTCCCTTCCCTGGAGTGATTTTGAGTTACTTTGCCTAGGTGTGGCACTCAGGGACATGGCTGGCAGTGTTAGGCTAATGGACTTCCAACCTAAACAATTCTATAGCAGTATTTGGTCACATTGCAATGTTTGTTAAGTGATCTCAAAAAACGCTTTGAAAAGTGGCTCCTGGCACTGACATCCTTGCAGAAAGGGCAAATTGAAGTGTATCATGGTGAGGGACCTTGCCTGTGGTCCCAGGGATTAGCAGTAATTGGAGATGGTTTTGAAGCCTCAGATTAACTCAGGCTGCATAGTTCAGGCTGGTGCTAGGTAGCTGCTGGAACTGACAGCTTTTGTTCCTGCAAGAAAATAATTATTTGATCATGAGATTTCTCATACACATATATCTGGCATGTACACATGGAATTAGTTATAACTGCCTCAATTCTAAACCACATGAAGTCATTAAAATTCATTCCAATTAATGGCAATGAGCCGAAAACAAACTCAACACCTGCAAGCCAGAGAGAAATCAGCAGTTACAATACTTTACATATGTCACCCTACCTTGGAAATTTTGCTGGAGCTTTAATGTACAATCTGTGAATTTAAAATGAGGATTTTTCTGCTTAGACAGATCTTTCCAGATGAGGAGTTGAGACGATTAGGGAAGCCAGTGCCCAATTAACCTCATTGTGGCACACTGCATGCAGCTGGTCCAGAACTCCCTGCTTGCACAAGTTTGGAAACCTTCCCCTCATCCTAGAGCCCAGGAAAGTGAAACACAGAAGGAAAGGCACAGTGGGCACTAGAACTGGTCTCTTCTGAGTCCCACCTCTAGGAAGAATATGAACACAGTTTTTGACCTGATAAGTGTTCAACAAGAGGCACAGTCTGCAGTCCCGCTGGCACACGCTGCTTTGTCAGGGAGCTGGGAGCCAGGAGGGTCCTGGAAAGCTATCTGCCAAAAGCAGGCACGTGCTGATGGGGAGAGCAGCCCAACGAGCTGCTCAGGTCCAACTGCAGCTGCCCAACACCTCTATCAGGCACTCACAGCCCTCTGGGGAGGGAAGAGCACAAGAGCACACAGGTTGTTTTCAACAGCCCCAAACATCACAACCTCTCCCAGCTGTGCACCAGCCTCTGCACTAGAGGGGATAGAGCTGAGTCGCCTCCACAGAACTATTTCCCTTCCAAGGGTGCTCCCCAGGTCTAGAAAGGTTTACTCATGGGGATTTCACTTTAGTCTCATGCACATGAGTATGCAAATTGCAATGAAATTACCATTTCTTTGCATCACCCCATCACACATAATCTGGGCTGATGGAGCTTCTGGTGCAGGAGGCAAGAAGAAAAAATAAAATCTTCTGAAATGTGTGTGAACTATTTCCCGTGCTTTTGTAATGCAGCAGCACTTCAGAGACAGACTGCACATTGTGTTCATTCCCTCTCCTATCTGCAGTTTTGATATTTGCTTTAATGATTTTTTTTTCATTTCTTCTCTAGGTGTTCAGTGGGAATTGACAGCATCTCTTTTTCCCTACCAGGAGTGAATGAACCACAAGTGCATTTTGTATTCAACTTAACAGACTGATTGACTTTAGACTAAGTTTCACTGTTTCCCATCTGACTTTCATTACCTAGAATAAGATGGTAAGTCAACCTGAACTGAAAGTAATTAAAGGAGTTTTGGGAGGGGAGGGTAAAATAAAGGAGAAAAAAATCATTCTCTCTTCAAACACATAATTGTACAAAAATAACACAAAATGCAAATGACTTAGAGATGTGACAATCTGGCTCATTTATTGTCACTTTGAAGACAGTAACTACAAAGGGCTAATATTTGTAATCTACTGACACAGTAGTACTGCTAAAATGTGCTATTTAGCATCTTCCAAAAACAGACTCTTCCTGGGCTTGTCTAAAAGTATCTGAAGGAAGCTTAGAAGTCACTTCTCATTCAGACGTTCCCCAAAATATCAAATCAGGCAGGATATGGGATAGACTCCCATGAGTTAACATTCCACCTCTTGGATTTCACACAAAGTCAAGTACAGCCCCTTTGTCAGCATGACTGGCTGCAAGTTCAAGGCCATATGATTTTAAGAGCTCTTTTCAAGGCCAAAATATTTCAAATATACCTTGTCCAAACTTGGATGTGCACATGAAAGGCAGGATTTCTTCTGTAGCCATGACCAGCAGTAGGAGCTTTCAGTGCTGGAAGATGAAAAAGGTAAAATCCCAGAGAGCTATAAGGGACATCACAGAATCATACTGGAAATTACCTAAATGTATTCCAGTTTGCTTTGGAAAAAAAGCCAAACAGACTCATAGGGACAACATGCATTGAGAATGCCCGTGACGATATTTTGTAGCTCCAACTGCTTCATCCAATAAAATTTCTCTTTTCAACAAGCACCATTAAAACTCTGGTATTTGACAGCAATCCAGGAATTATTTTGGGTGAGGATCAAGGAGAGGGCAGACAGCAGGGCATGGTACACTGTGTCTCTAACCCAATATAAATTCCGCTCCTTTAAAAAATCATCTAATGGTGATTTCAACCTAGATCTTACGTTGTTTAAACCACAGGAAGAGAGAACAGGCTCCATACATGGCCCATCAATCACATTAACAGTGAGAGGAAGCAGAAAAGACAAGCAGTAATGACAGCAAATCCCCAGGAATGAGGCAAGGAGCAGCAGTGCAGGAGGAGGGATCCATGGCACCAGCTTGTTGGAGTCCTTACCCCTAAGAGCTGATAAACTCCTGCCATTGAATCACCTTTTGGTCACTCATCTAAATATTGCTTCCCTTACAGCAAAAGGCTTCACCAAGGCAAGAGGAACTAATATGTGAAAGTCTTTCTTCATCTCAGCAGCACAACAAAATTAATTAAAGATAAAAATTGGATTAAGGCTTTACTTTGGGGCAGGTCAAAAGCACAAAGCACAGAGGTAGTCCTTCCCCCAAAACTTAGAGAATGAATAACAGCTGTGACTGCTGCGGCTGCTGTGAGATGTCCATGGAAGCAGTAGATTTCTGGCCACTGTGTTTTACTCATGGTGCATGGGCTGGAAGCACAGTGGATGTGTGTCCATAGCCTTTGGGGGCTTTTGGAAACCTGGCCATGAAAAAATATTTTCTCACATTTCCAGGTAAGTGTGGACTGCAGGGGATTTATACTCTAAACAAGAGATTTATCCTCTGAACAAGCTTCTCTGTCACATTAAAAACAGTTAAACCTCTTGTAACAAAGAAGAATGCAGCTTTGAATAGTGTGTTTAAGCATCCGACATCATGAAAGAGGATAATTTATGCATCAAATAAGAAGCTGCCACTTTGTTCTGTGATGGTGAACAGTGTGAAAATCACCACTGATGCTAACTCCCCGCAGAAACTGTAGGGAGCATGGATGTGAGTAGAGTGCCCTGGGTAGCTGGAGTTTGCAGCCAGCGTCCTCTACCAGTTTCATGTCAGGCTATGAGATTCCAGACTGTCCTTTGGAAATTCACAAGCAAGAATTTCCACAGATGAGAGACGGGCAGGGGATATTGGTGTAGATCTTTCTGCTCACCTGGCTTGTTTATAGGCTCTTGGTCTGTGCTTGTTGCTGGTATCCACATCCCTTCCTGTCAGGTGAGAAATAGTCTGAGCTCCTCCCATGCTGGATCTTTCATTTGTGCTTAAGAAAGAAACATTTCTACTGTCTTGGCTTCATCAGGAACATGTTTTCTTCTGAGTTTTAGCAGAAGAGCAAGATCTGGCTTATCAAAGCTGTAATATGTAAGAGCCTGTTATCCTCATAGCACATCTGGCCTCCAGTGATATCAAAACCATTTGTGAAAATCAACTCTCTCACAATTACATGGGGGGCCATTATTCTTCAACTCTAACAAAGAAAACAGTAGCAGTCTATCCTAAACCCTACCCACACACACCAAATATATCTATTTCTCCGCCATCCACCATTAAAAGTCGTCCTGTTCTATGGCACATCTTAAGTTCCAGCGCACATGACAAACAATCCTTGGACAGCATGCCACAAGACTGTGTGTCCTATGTGGGTTGAGAGTGCCCAGACAACCCTTGTCCACTTCCTGCTAATTTCTAGTGATGCCAGGTCCAGCTGAGCCAAATAGACATCAGCTATTCATAGCAGTACTTCTGGAAGCAGTGGAGGCATGGGTTGAAATTTTTAGCAATGATTGTCCTCTCCTTCTACCTCTACAGCTGTCCTGTGACCTAAAGGCAAAAAAAGCTTAAACTTTTATTCGTTAATTGTTTTTTAATTCACTCAGTTCCCTGACCTGCTCCAGCACCTCTGGACAGGCAGTGCCTGTCTGTGTGGCAAAGGTGAGACCAGGAACAGCAAGGGGAAGAAAAGGTTTCAATACCTGACTCAGTGTCATCATGAATGCTTGACTTGGGAAATCAAACTTGAATGTTCCCACCTGCTTTTGGGATTTTAGCAACCCTTTTCTCTCTAATTGTTTCACTGATTCCTGTAATTAAATCAAAGTCTGACAATTGTCCCTAACATTTATTTACTTGGAAGTTGGCTGCTTATGTTTTAGGCCCAAAGAAAGGCCATTGTGCCCACTAGTTCCTTCAGTTTTTAATTTTTTTTTCTAGGTATGGTTCTTGATCTAATAAGTAAAGGTATTATCCCTGTCTGCCAATCTCATCTCAAATATTTATGGTGATTATACTACTACGGGCTGTAGAGTTACTTATTTGTCAATATATGCTCACTAATTTATTTGTTCATAATATTTTTTTAATTTACCTGCAAGGTTGATTTTTCCTTCTCCTTTATTGCTATAAAGCAATAGATCTTCTTTTATGACAATGATTCCAAGCACCAGAAGCAGGAAAGAAGGTTCACACCATAAAAGCCTCGGGTTTTGGCTGCCTTCATGATGCAAGGCCAGAAGATGGGGGAGATGTTTCTTTTGTTCTAGTACAATTGTTTTTGTGGGTCTGTGCCCTGCTTTCCCTTGCATCCCTATGGTGTTCACTGACTGCTGCAACCACCCACATGTCTCACTGGGCACTCTCCTATGGGAAAATGTTGTAGGATTGCCATCTGAGGTGTTGGTGCAGTTTGTTTCAGATGGTCGGGACGGAGACGAGAGATTGGTCTTAGAGCATGAGGTTTATTGTAAAAAAGTGTGGGTGTAGGAGAGCTGCTGAGAGCCGCCAGATGCAGCTCAGAGCAGGTCAGAGCAGTAAGAGAGAGAGAGAGGTACAGAGTACAGAATACAGAACAGAAGTACCGTGGTTGCGGCTTACAATACAATAAATCAGCTTCTGTGCTGAATATTCTAATTTTCACTAACCAATCTAGAACAAGCTACAAATCCTATGACATTTACATACAGCCTATGAGAGTCATTGCATTACCATACGGCATTATATTTTAAACCTTAAAAACTGCTTTTTGGACCCTCTGCCAAGTTGGCAGGGTCTGCTCTGACCCTTGGACCTGTCTGCAAGCAGAGGGTATTGTCTAATCAAGGAGGGAATTTACCTTCAGTGGCCATACCATTGTTTTCCCAGTTACTTAGTAACTGGGATTTGGTATCTCAAAGCTTGTCTTCATTTCAATCTCGCTTATAGTTTCCATATTCTCAGCATCTTTTGCCAGGTAATAATATTTATAAGGCTTTCCTATTTCATCCTCCCCAACAAATTGTGATTTCCTCAGGATTTCAACTTCCAACAGTTACCAGAGGCTGGGTTAAAGTTAACTAAATCTAGAGAAGCCAGGTTTGGTGCAGAATCAGAGACCCCTCCTCCTCCTCACATTCCCTCTAAATTGTGTAACTGCAAGCACATAACAGCTGCAGAACTACATTTACACAGCTGGTCCCATACGCCAGTTGGTGGCTCATACCTTCAGAGAGCTGACCCCAAGTCCAGCAGCAGGGAGAAACCCCCAGCAGGTCACCTTCTGAGCAGCACAGACACAGCTGGAAACCACAGCAGTCTCCTTACTGAGTGTTACCTTCACAAAGGACAACTTCAAAGTTAAATTCCAGGGTAAATAATAGAAAAAAAAATCCAGCTGAAAGTACAGTTGGGGTTAAAGGCAAAGGCAAGATAAAAATCCTATGGGAATCTGGTAAGGACTAACACCTTATTGGGATAATAAAGGATGATGTCCTATCAGATCTACCAGGAATCACGTATTGGACATTATGCAAATCTTATACAGTAAAATCCTGAAAGATTAGGTTTATCAAGGTTTAGTCAAAAGGCCTTTCTTATTTTTTACCCTTTAGTGTGTCTCTGTCACACAAGGACCTCATGGGTCAATCTGAGGCCCTATACAGACTTGAGCAGAACCTCTAGCTGGAGTTTTATAGATGAGAAAACATGGAAGGGGGGGGGATAGCACTCTTTCAGGTTGCCTGAATTGTGCTCATGCAGGGAGACAACTCTTGGCTGCTGGGAGCTCCATCATCCATTCAGCTCTTTCGTGTTCCTGGTGGGCTGGTCTCCGCTTTCTCACTCATCCTGTTTCACAGCCTGGTAGTCGATTTGGTCGTTTGGGGGATGTTTCTGCACCCTTTCATGTTTTTCCAGCTGAGATAGAGAGACACTTTTAGAAAAATAATAGTTCAACAGAAAGAGTGTCCTCTTTATTTTTGTAAACACAAAAGCTCCGCAAACCTTTGATTCGGATTTGCTCTTAGAAGACATTTGCATGTCTGCAGAGTGCTGCCAGAGCACCAGAGATGAACAGAATGGACCCACATGTTGGGCAATTACCCAACTGCTAATTCCCAAAAACAGAGCAATGTTCCCTCTGCTCTGGAACATTCTGGAAGGACAGGAGCCTCCAACCACTTTGGGCACGTGTGGGAGCTTTGTTCCTTTAACTTCAGAGGAGCTGTTTTATCTGGGCACCCCAGCTGCCTGCGAGTGGGGCAGCCGTGTCAAATGCAAAATAGAAATGAGCAATGCCTATAAAAGAGAGATATCATGAGAACCTGCCACGTGGGAATAATGAAAGGCTCAGGCAGGTTGCGCTGATTGTGCAACCTACCCGGGGCCTGTCAGCTCTGATAACAATGGCAGCCATCAATTCCTGCAAAAATGGCAACAGCGTGAATTGGAAATTGTGAGGAACCATTTAGGGTCGAAATGAGATTTTCTTCAGAATGCATTTGTCGACGTGTTCCTATTCACTTGAAAAGCTCTGGACAGATCAGAAGGAACGTGAAGTAGCCAAGGTTGGGAGCTTTTATATTATTATTATCCCTCCTCCTCCTTACAAAGCAGTTTTAAATGCCAAGGGCTTTCACAAAACAACAGTGGTTTCAAAGCTGCCAAAGGGCAATTTGAAAGTGAAAGGTATTCTCTTCAAATTACCTTGGAAAATGATACATGTTATGAAAGAGGTTTACTTTTTGGAGTGTTAAAGAGATACCAAGAATCCAATTTTATTGTCAGATTACGGAGGCAGGCAGTGGGGGGCTGTGTAAAATTGCCAGAGCTCCTCTTTAGATTCCACAGATGTCTATGTGCCTTTCACGGACACCTGCAATGAGGTATCAGAGACGACTGAAAGGGACAAAAGAGTTGTTTGGAAAATCTGTTTTGCTAGAACATTAACAAAAAGAGTCAGAGCTTACACAATCGTTACCTATTAATAGTGGGGAAAGCACACAGCTTGAGACAACGTTGGTCAAACTCCCTGGAGAGACAGGAGCTATGAGAAATTTTTGTACTGGCTAAAGGAAGGTTGAGCCAGAAGAAGAAAATAAGTCTGTGACCCTCTCTGTCAGCTTTAGATTACAGTATTTAGGATGCAGGGTTTTAACAGGGTTTTCTCCCCACACCCTTTGGTGCAGGGAAAGGGTGTTTTTCCTTTTCATTTTCTAAACAGCATGACATCTATTATTCCCCAAGGGAAAGAGCGAATCAAGTCAGCCTCCCAAATGTAGGTTTTCTAACTGTAAGAATGGATGGATGGAAATAACAGCACAGGCCTTTGAAAAAGGAAAATTGAGTCTGAAATCTGAATAGGATGAACATAATCGCTGTGTTCAGTGCAGAGAAGAAGGCAAACCTCAGGATTGAATTTTTCCCCAAGATGGGCAGAGAAATGTAAACCTGGGGATGGGTTCCGTCCTGCTACACAATAGACTGCTTTTGCTTATAAATCCAGGTTCTATTTTCCCTCTTTCTGTGTTCTTGAATTGGTTTGTATCCTTTAGAGAATGAAGAATCAGTAAAAAAAGGCTACTTTTTGAAGGGTCCAGCACACTTCGTTTCCAGACAGTAGATATTTCCTTCTCTCAAATCACAAAAGACTTCTTTTCCAGTCCAGACTGACCAGCGAGAGCTTTGTCCCTGTGGGCAGAGATGACGCTCATCAATCCAAACCCAAACATGACAGTAATGGATGATGCCCTCTGACAGTTTCTAGGAGACAAATTCTAACTCAACTGAGTCAGAGCAGTCAAATCCATCTCCCACTGGTGGAAGGTGCTCCACATTGTGGTTTAAGTCCCTCAGCAAGCACCTAGCAGTCAGACAAAGAGGTAAGACCAATGAGAACTGGGAGGCCTTTTCCTTCTCTCTGATTCTTGAAAACAGAAAGAAACAGTTGCTGCTTCTTCTCAGAGAGTCGCTTTTCAGGTGGAACCAGATCTGGCGGACCCTTCCCAGAGGACTGTCACCCTGGATCACCCAGCCGTGACCTTTTGCCTGTGCTAAGTCACAATCCCCACTGGGAGCTTTCTAAAGCCTTTCCTTGCCAACTAAGCTTCTACAAATGCAAGAGAATCGACTTGAGAGTTTCTTTATGAATCACAAAGGCCAAAGGAGAAAAAAGGGGGAAAATAGTTTTACATTTGTTGTTTGCTTTGCTATTAAGGCTTCAAAGTTCTTCCAAGCAAGTGGCAGATCTGTGTTTTCTGAGGCTGGAGTGTACATGGTGCACACACACACTCACAGAATATCAATCCCCATCTGTCAACTGCAATGGGGTCTTCTCTGTTTTTCAGAGAAGGCTGGAGACCATGTTCCTCAGCCCATGCTGAAGTGAACCAATAAATAATAATAACCAATAAATAATAACCAATGTAGCTGAGATAACAGACTCAGACTAAGGGGGATTGAAAGCTTTTCTCTTTAATTTGTTACCTTAGAAAGAGGTGTTAAATTTACAAAGCCAAACACACCAAAATCAGGCACTATGCCCTTTTAGAAAACAAGCCCTAATTTGTTTGAAAATATCTGTGCATATAGTACACGCAGGGACATCCTCCCACCACCAGAAGCCCTGATTGTACCTGCTCTGTGAAAACCAAAGTTTGTTGCTTCATGACTCTTTCATGAAGTTTCTAAGGAGAAACACAGCTCACTTTGGAAAAATGGCATTCATGATTCACATTAGCGGCCAAATTATTGCAGCTCTAGGGGTTCGGACACAGAGGGGTCATTTCCTGGGGTGGAATATTAAAAAGCAAGGCACTTCAGCACTTGTGCCAAGCATGGTATGCCAGGGAGCTTACTCAGAGAGGATCTGAGGGCTGTTGTTCCTCTGGCTGATTCTCAGCCTCCCTGATTACATGCTGCACCCCACTGGCAGCTGCAACTGGAGCAATTTTTTCCCTTCCTATTTTATCCTCAGAGGCTGGCTTTTCAGTCTTACCATGTGTAGGCAACAGATGCTTTGCTTTACAGTGACTAACATGTTTTGCAGGTAGAGAGGACAGCCTGGGGGAAGCAGCAGCTGCTTTTCCAACCAGAGTCTTTGGGGAGCATTTGTTTGGAGCTGGTTAAAGCCTTGGGTACTCACCTCACAGGAAAGCCTGAAAGACATTCAAAATTCAGAGATGGATCTTGGTGACACCCACGAGTGTGGAGTCACATCATGGAGCGATGCAAATTCTGCTTCCTTCCTCTGCCAGAGGATTTCTATTCATTCTCATCAATATCATAAACCATCTTTCAGTGATTCATTCCCACTGGAACCAAAAGGTTTAACCCTTCCTCCTGCCCTTGCTTCCCCATCCATTTCCTGCAATGGCACAAGGATAAAGAATGTATTAGAGACTGGGAGATGCTCACAAGCTGGCAGGATGCAGGAGAAAGCTGGCACATCTTATTCTGGCCAGCTGGGAAAGGAAACTCTTAAAAACAGCTTGGGGCTTAGCACGTGCTTCCAGAAAAGCAAGAGCATGTGCTACACTATTCACCCATCTTTGATATTCTGCTTCCATCATCGTCATCACAAATAAGTAATCGATTAAAAATTAATATCCCAGCTCTGAGGTAGCAGTATTATTTCCTAATAAGTTTCTTGCCAGCCACTGCAAGGCAGTAAATCTGACATGACATGGTCATAAGAGGAAACATATAATATTTCACCCTTTTTTAAAATATCGGCTCAAAATTCATCCCCATGCCTGTAGAAGTTTCCAGGTATAGGAAACCTTGTCCTTCCTTCTTAAGCAATGTAAGGAGCAGTAGTTAGCAACAGTTAATTGTAATATTTGGTTTGATGAAGCCTTTTTCAGTGTTTGGCAACATTAGAGACCTCTCTTCCCCCTACCACCTACCCACTGTCCAACAATTACTTTTGTGTTAACTCCTGGTGGTCTTAGAAAACTAAAGAGTGAGAAAGGTCTCACACCTTGAGTTACTGGTTGTAGGACGTCCATTCGACCACTCTTCTTTAAAATTTCTTGTCCAGAACATTCATAATCCTTTACATGGAATTTCATCCCCTTATTTATCCTCCCTAAAGTCTTATCCTTCCCACAACAAGAGGATGCTGGGAGCTGATACATTCCAGCCCCAAATCCTGGTGTTAAGAGCTAGAGCAGGGGTTTTATCTCTTATTAATCCAATACCTCCCCAAATCTAGCCTCTGCAGTGCTCAGACTGAGTTATGGGCCCCACAGACTCAATGCTCAGCGCTCTCAGGCCATTTGCTAAATACAAGCAGACTCTGTTCAAAGCAGGGCATTTCTAGGCAGAGAAGGGATTTAACAATCAAAGGAGGAAACAGCAGCAGTCAAAAAATATTGACTTGTCCATTGTGAGCTGAAAAGTCTAATAATAACCAATAAAGTTCCTCTACTCCCCAGCCTAAAAAATGTCTGCTTTTCAGATTAACTCATTGCTACTCAGGCTCCCTGCCTTCATTCCTTTAATGTTTAACACAATATATTAAAGCAGAAAACAATGCTCTCAGCTCCTTTTCAGGAAACACTATGAAGTAAAGTATATCATAATCTGCCTCTTTGTCTTTTCTCCAAGGGAATCTTTGCTCTCCCTCCCTCATAAACCTTCCTGGTAAGCTGGTACTGCTGATTATCTCCTGCTCTCTGTTGGACTGGCTCTGCCATTTGCTTCCATTTAACCTCTTTTTTTGCTTTGACCTTTTTGGTCTGAGGTTCAGTCCCCAAAGTCCCAACAACAAATAAAAAACCAGCAGAGCACTTGGCATTTGGACTGGGCACATTGTGTGCAGTCTCTGAAGACAGGAGACCTTCACTTACCTCCAACTTCTGGACAGGGAGTGAGATGGGAGAGGGGGAAGCACACACGGGAATAGACCTGCCCCTCGCACAAGTGTGTGCATACATCTGTGAAATCCTTCCTCCAGCAGTGGGGTTCCTCTGAGTGCTCCCTGCCTCTGCCTGTGTCTGACAGCCCCACAAGAAATTGGATTCCGTTTTACACTGCAAAGTGGCAAAGCTGAGGGCAAAGATGACCAAGGGCAGAGTGAGGATCCAGGCTCCCAAGTGGCAGCCAGGCTGCAGCACGGCAGCACACAGAGCCCAGACCCCCTGTCTCTCAGCCCTCTGCCTAAACCACAGGGCTATTAAGCTAATAGGCATTAGTGTATGATTTTTCCCACAGGAGCGTTTATTTCCTTGTGTGGTTAACTGCTTTGTCTTGTATTTCTCACTGTCATTGCTGTGTTGGCATTCTGCAAACCTTATTTGCTGTTCTTTGCCCTTCTCTCTTGGGTTTCTGTCTGCACTGGGATTGAGGTAGACTGAGGCATATTTCATCTCACCTGCTGAAGTAATGATGTTTGCCATGAGAGAAAGGGTTTGATCAGGGAGAAGGAGGGGGAAGATTTAGAAGGAGAAAAACAGTGAAAGAAACATGAAGGAAAAGTGACTCAGGCAGAGAGAAGAGATTGCAAATGTTGATTTGACATCTGATGCTTTGGAGAAATTCTCAGCCATATCTACTAAGCAGGAGCCTTTGTGCTCCTTTTCTAGCAGCAGCAGGAGAGACACAGCAGCAGGGACCCGTGCTGCAGACAGACAACAAAATATCGCATCCTCAGAAAAAGCAACTGCTGTCCCTGTTCTGAGGAATAAAATGTCCTGCCTGGATTTTGTGGGGGTGGCAAATCCTGGAAAACTGTATTTGGATCCATTTTACATAGTGCTACTTCCCTTTATTCCTTGTGCTTTGCCTTTCCCAAGCTCAAGCCAGAGTCTCTATAGCCTCAGCAAAATATCCCTGCTGGTTTTATGCTTAGGGGAAGTGAACGCAGGAACAGAAAGCAAATCTTCTTTCTGATGGGGCTGTTTCCCCCTAGGTAACACCAAGTTTGATTCCACATAGCCATAGAGACATAGAAAACAGATCTGGAAACAAGTGGAAATGGTCATCCACCACTGTGACCTGCTCTGCCCAAGCACTGCTGACACTCTGCTCTATCACAGATGGCTCAGAGTTATTTCTTCAATGCACAAGGAACAGATCCAAAGCACAGCAAGGCAAAAGGAGCTGCTGAGTGAAACCTCCAGCTGGATGAGAAGCCATGGTTCAAAATCCAGCTAGCTGCCCTGGGCAATACCAAAGCTCAGGGGCAGCTCTGATGCTGTCTAGAACAATGGGAGACGCTTTGCTTCCCAAATCAACAAAACTCCAAGGATATTTCAGGCCTTAAATCTACCACTTCACCAGGATGGGATGTTAGCTCTGAGGCTGGGATAATCCTGAGTGATGCATTGCAGAGAAGCAACACACAGATACAGCCATGTACTCACCTGTGCTCTGTGCCCCCCAGCAGGATGCCTGTGACAGGACACCTCCCTGCCAGGGCTCCTGAAATTCTCCACTGCAAAGCTGGCAGAAAGTGACTGTGAATAGCAGTGGGTGGATTTATGGTTCATACGTAGACACATGAATGTATTTCTATATTTCTGTATCTCTTTACACACCGTGAGGGCTGCCTTATTTCTGTCTGGGAGCCCCTGGACAGATTTACATGCTTTTAAGCACATGGGCCACAGGTTTCACATAAGAAGCACAGAGCATCCACACAGCAGATGTGCTGTCAGGGAAAAGGTAACAGCACAGCTTAGGTACCTTATGTCAGACTACACTGGATATCCACGAAAAACAAAAAAAATTCTTAAGACCAAGCTGAACAATGATTTTTGTAGATAAAGGGGGCATGCCTAGGAAAAAAATGTAAAGTTCCATTGCATTTATATCTATTTATACAACTGTGTCTAATTAGGTAGGTGGGTTATATGGGATAAATAGATTTGACAGATAAAAAATTACATAGGAAAATAAATGATACATATTTAGTAGGCAGATTTTACATCCATCTATCAGCTGCTTGAAGTTTCTCAAAGCCATGAAACTCTGTCAATCATCCCCAGGAGACAGGCCAGTGCTGAGAGCACAAATGAAAAAACAATCAGTGCACCACGAGGCTGTGTCTGTTCCAGATTCGTGTGCCACTGCTCCCTCTCAGCCAGAGGATGTCGTGATGAAGTGCTGTCACCCAATGGCTGCACTTCCCATTGGGTCTAGACAGTGTTAACCATCAATGCAGTGGCATTTTAGAGTGCTCCTTGCTGGTACTTCCTACAGAGGTTACACACTTTTCCTTTCTACTACTTGTAGCAGAAATGTGTGTTTGGCCCACATAGTCACTTGAAATGCAACAAATAGAGAAAATAGAAATAACCTTCTCTTCCTCCACGACAGTGATTTAATATCGCCAGATGTGAGCCCAAACTCAACCTTGCCATGAAGCCACTTGAATTCCAACACGGTGTGACTGGAGAAAGAGAGATGTTACCAAACAGGGACTTTTCCAGAGTGCCCTTAATTAAACCCAGCATGGCAGGACGCAGATTCCTGCAGTTTGCATCTGTGGGCTTTTTCGTATGAAACCCCTGATGCTCCCTCTGGGGACACAGCTCCCCATGTGTCAGCAAGGAAATGGAATGAGCGCTGGGAGGAGTGCAAAGCACAGGGCAGCACTGCCACCCTGAGCTGCTGCTGCGGAGGTGCACAGCAGCAAGGCAGAGCCAGAAGTTCAGCTGCACAAGGCAACAGGATCCTCGTGCTGCCTGCTTTGGGCAGCAGCTCCTGCAGCCCAAAAAGCTCTCAGACTGCTGCTGGCTTCAGCCAGACAAGGTACCAAAGTGGGATAGATGTATCTCGTTTCTAAAGTCCGAGTCATATGTTAACCAGGCACGGCTCTCAGAGCTGTGCTGTCTGGATAAAAGCCTGTCAGGTGTCAGCTGTGACACCAGTCCATCAATCCAGATTCCCTGTGACAGAACCATTGCTGAGCCTTCCAGCCTTCCCCACCGGGAGAAATCCCGCAGTTTAAAAAAAATAAAAAAAAAAAAAAAAAGGCAACATGAAGCATTTGAGGGAGAGAAACTTTGTTTGGCATGGTGATATAAAGGCACGTACCTGGGCATTTATCTGCAAACTGTGGCAGTGTCTCAACCCTGACTGTAAGATCTCTTTTCTCTCCCCACGCTGCGCTATTCCTCTTCTGCCAGGGCCACCCTTCCTGCACCCTTCCTTGCTCACAACCTGCCTGCTGCAACTTTCCAATGGCTGAGGCATCATGCTGCTCCCAGGGGACCTGGCCACATCTCAGGGACTCTTTTGCTTCCTCACAGGAGCTGAGCCAAGGGAGAAATGTGCCCTTGCACGAGTGTCAGTGACACATACTAGCTCCTCTCCTCCAGGAGATACCCTTTCTGCAACACTCAGCACTCTACTCTTTAACATTAGGCTGAATTTAGGAGCAAAAAGTATGATATTCTTTCTCATGCACAGGTCAGCACTATAAATCTGGCTTTCATAAGTGCCTGGTGTGATCAGTGCTTTCACAACCTTTCACTGTGGTTATAACCAGTCCTGTGGCTTTCACTCACCACAGGGTGTTGCAAATGGAGTACTTTGGTCCAGCAGCCCAGGCACTTTTACACCACCAAGATTTGCTTTGTCACAGAGTCCATTAAGGGGAAACGGTGCTGCGCTGCAAAGCAACTCTTCTGTACCCCTGTAAAATCATATAAATCTACCAGTCTCACTGCTGGGAGTGACTGAAAACAGGCTGAGGGAGCTCTGCAGAGAACCAGGGCTGTTAAATGCTACTGACTGCACTTGGAGTTGCTGATTCTTTTAAAGTCCACGTTAATGACTGTAACACACACCCCCCAGCTCCTCATCAGAAAAGTTGGCCTTGTCTTTTCTTTGCTGCTGATAAACCTGCCCAGCTGCCATTATGCTCTGCCCCTCTCCATCTGATGGCTGGACCACACTCCTGGGTGTGATCCATCCTCAGACAACAGAATTTTTTCCTCTGAAGAGTGGGTGGTACAACTCACTCCCTGTAGTAAGAAAGCAGAAAAGAAATTGCAGCTCTGGCAGCTGTAGGGCTTTATCCCAATCACAAAGCTCTTTTCCCCAGCTGAGATGGGGCCTGTTAACTTTCTTCCATCCCATGCCATGGACCAGTGGCACCTGCAAGACAATTTGCAGCCACAGCATGAGGCAGGACGCAAGGAGCTGCTTCTTGATGGGGCTCCACAGCCTCCCTCCGACTCCAATTTTTTCCCCTTAAACTCAGAGCCAGGCTGCAACACTACAGGGCTGAGGTCTGGGTGAGTTGTTTCTGCTGAAGGAAAGCAGATGGTGCATGGTGGCAGGGTCATAGCAAAGCCCCAAATGCCACAGTGGCAAGTCCTGCTAGAGCTGTAAAGGAATGGTTTGCAAGGACTCACCCCTGTCAAAGCCCAGCTCCTGAGCCAGCCAGGGCTTGGGTTGTGGCAGGAAAACAAGATCTGAATGTCATAAGGAAGAATTAAGTCTGAAAGAAGCCATAAGAGGAGGGCATTCCTTGCTCTCCATATCTGACAGCTGAAGATGCCCTGCTGCCCTGTAATCTTGAATTTGAAGAAGAAAAGTCATACAGCGCTGTCTCTAGTAACACTGAAAGACACTTCATCCCTTCTTCAATGGCTTTTTAAGAGATACATGTTCCTTCCAGGCTGTCCCAAAAGGAAAATCAACCCCTAGGATACATATCGTGCTAGCCTACCATAATAGTGGACTTTTGTGACAGATTTCCTGCTGAGAAAATATGAAAAATATTACTTCTGGAGATGAGAAGAAGTCCATCTCATCCCATGGGAAGCCCAATACGTTAGCGATTTCTGACAGAAACTGGACACAGTGGCCATCAAAACCTGTTCAGGGACTAAAGAGGACATGAGGTGAGAGACCTCTAAATCAGCTTCAGCTGCAATGTTCTTAAGAGCCTGGAACTCCATGAGCTGCTGTGACTATGCAGCAAGTCTGGGCGCAGGGCAAGGACCAAAGCCAGCTCTCCTGAAGCCTGCTGCAGCTGAACTTGCTTTCCACCTACCCTTCTTTACAGATGGTCTTTAATATTCCAGAGGCAATCCTTTATCGCTGGCATGGACACCAAGTTACGCATTTGTCTTGTTTACTCTGCCTTGGCATTGGGTATTTTTTTAGCTGCCAGATCTCTGTGACACATGACCAATATTTCCTCTTGAGAATGGGACTTCTCAGAAACATCCTGGCACCTCTGACAGCAAAACACCCTTGATTTCAATAGGGTTTAGGCATGGAGGCTTCTCAGTCAGTCCCCACAAGTATTTATCTGAATCCTCCAGCACCTGAACACCTCAGAAAATCCAGTCCAAACATCACACTGTAGCCTCCCACTAGGATGGCAGAATTGTTGCATAATTGACATGAAAACCCAGCAGCCTCCGTGCAATTTCCCAGCTGACAGCTGCTTCCACTACAGCAGTGCCTACGTTTGTGTGAGTGAGTATCAAAGTGAGACAGCTTTTGTACATCATCACATTTGGCCAGAAGATAACTAAGCAGCTATCAAAGCTGAGAAATGTAACAGCACAGGTAACAGAAGATGGTTTCAAAGTACAACAAAATTCACCCTTTTTTCTCTCATTTTCTTTGCTTATTTTCCCCTTTTTTTCCACTCAAGCAACTGCCTAGTGACTACCTCACACCTGAAGAGAGGTGAAGCAGAGGTGCTTTAGGAAGGATGCTGCTGTGAGATATTCCATGTGTCACAAAAGCTGGCCCTGGCTACCTGTCCTGCAGAGAAGGGCTGCTGAAACACTGCTCTCTTTGCTACTATTGTGCCAATGTGTCCCTTCACCCTTAGCCATGGAGAGCCCAATTTTGTTTTCTGCAGCTTGAGATCTTTCTGTTCAGCAGGTGTACAGTTGGCACCAGCCCTTACCACAAAAACAACCCCTCGGTTTTGAAAGCTAGGCTGGGTCCAGTCCTTCCTGGAAGGCTGGCAATGGTTTGTTGAAGCATCCGTATCCCTTAGATGTGAAAACTGCTTGAATGAACAGTGCTGGGCACAGGGAGGGCAGAGGCAGGAATGACTTCAAGGCAGTCATTCACAAAGAGTTTGTTACACACACACAGAGGCTGCATCTCCATCGCTACAGACTCCCCACAGAATGGTGCAGCCACAACAGCAAACTCCTCAGGAGGTTAGGTCTTCTTCAAGCTACATTTAATCCCTTCAGGGCAGCATAACCTATAAACCTACACATTAACACAGAGGGTGTATTGGAAGACCTATTCATCTCCCAGTGTTTCAGCAGAATACAAGTGAGGCCTTGCAGGAGTTAAAGAGCACCACAACAGCAGAAAGTTCAAGTGGAAACAAAAAAAAGTCATTACAGATTTAACCAGCTGTGTAAAACCCCCAAAGCTTAGAATTGAAAGCTTTTAAAAAGCCTTACACAGACTCACTGACTCATCAAAATTTAAAGGCAGCATTATTCCAAAGGAGATGCTACCTAGACCTTTAACTCAACGATGGAGAAAGAAGTGGAGCAGGAGAGGATTTTAAAAAATAAAGAAAAAAAAATCCTTTAAAGCCTGGGATAGACTTGGACTGGTCAAGCTACTGATAGCAGCACTGCTGAGTGGCTTTAAATTCCATCCTCAGTGTGGAGCATGAGGCAAATGCACACCTGGAAACTGCACAGGAAGTTGCTGCAAAAGCCTTGAGCATGTTGGACCCCTCACAAAGCCTTCTTCCAAGCAGCTCACCTCTCAAGGGCTGGCAGCCACCGTGCCTGAGTAGGGGCCCTGGAAGGTCTCTAATCCAAAGGTATTCAAGCTATATCCTGTGCATCCAGGAGTCACAGCAACCACAACTGCTGCTGGTTGTGACCCTGAACATTGGCTTTCATAAATTTTCCCCTGTTTTTTCACGCTATTTAGCCTAATAACTATAAGGACTATTGAATTTCAGGTCTAGGGATATACTTGCTGAGATGCTGAAACAGAGCTCAGAGAGAAACTGAGGTACAGACAATCCAACTTTAACACCGGGAAAAAGTCCCTAGGAAACTTTCTTTTGGGCATCTTGATTCAAATTGAAAAGCTTGGGGTTCAGCTCTTTCTGGATATTTTAATAAGATCACAGCAGCTGCATTTTCTTTCCCCTTGAGTTTTGTAAGACACACGAAGATCTACAGGATTCCCTCCTGCTGCTGTAGATAAAAATGGTGCGAGACCAGGGCTCTGCTTAGGAGTGCTCCATTTATAAGCCAAAGAAAGATGGTCAGCACTCCAGCTGCATCACTTAATGTTAAAAAAAAAAAAAAATGTTTAATCAACAAAATTGTAAAGTTTTGTAGAATATTTGTAGTAGAAATGTTATGTTTTAGTGTTTTGGTTTTCTACTTTTCACTTCCACAATAGCATTGTGCAATTAAAATCAGGAAACAGATGTTTATAATAAAAATTGAAGAGCTGGAACAGGAAAATACAGAAAATAGGAGTTCTGTGTTTGGCAGAAAGATATCATGCATCAGCTCATTGAAAGTGAGTTTAACCTTTTAATTTCGATTTGCTTTTAAGGTCAATTTGGAAGTCTCAGGCTAGCCCACAAATAGAAAATAGAACTTCTGTGTCAATTCCAATCCACATTCATTCCTGCACCACCTTCATCACCCAGAATTTATTGTATCAGAACAATAATGGCAGAGGAAGACCCCATTTTTGGCTTTTGCCCGAATTTCCAGCATTAATACAGAGTCCTTGAGAAAGCTGCAATTCCTACAAAGGGACTTGGAAAATACACACAGAGCTCTCTGAGTCTGCTGCTGTGGCCCCTTCATGTAGTCCAGGTTTTCCAAATTGTAACTAGCCCTGCTGCTGATCCCACAAGAAGCTGTACATATATATCCCACATAAGATAATACTGCTTATAAAAAGCCTGGGTATCAAAATGAATCACAATCAAGCATCAGGCCACAAGAATGACACCTGGAAGGAAGAAATCAACAACATAGTCTAACTTCAGGCAGAGAAGACCTTCCTGGCTGTCTCACACGCTCATCAGGAAGCCGTTTGTTTATTCATTATTATTATTATTTATGATAAATGGAGTGTGCTGTAAACCCAAGGCCGGAAGAAGCTGTGCAGCTGGAATAAGATGCTCCTCAGATGGCTGCTCTGGGGAGACTGAAATGTTTTTGCAGAGCTAATTGCCTCATAAATTGGTTTTATTCTCCTGGCTGAGGCTAATGTCTTCTTTTAAAGTTAATAAAAAGAACTCAATTTGCTGATTGTTCTGGACTGGTACTGGCAAAAAGAGCTGCTGGGGGACTTTGGAAGGGCCCAGACAGTTCCTCAAAGCCACTGCAGCTTGGATGCTAAGTGGTGACAAGCAAGGTGCTCCCTGTCTGCTATTTAATCTGCTTTCCAGTGATGCTGTCACATTGTGTGCCTTGGGTATCCCCAAAAACGTCTGAAGGGGAGAGATTATAATTGACAGCCTCCTGCAGCAGACTCCAGGGCTCGGGGATTGCGAGAACAGAGCACATGTTCATGCCAAAGGAGCGTGTTAGCAGCAGGCGTGATGGGAGCTCACGACCCACAGCAGCCTCGGGCAGCGTCAGGGGCTCCTCACACCCACCCGTGCCATGGGGCAGGGCCACCAGCTCCTGACACACCTCTCAGGAGTGCAGTCACCGTCTGAGCAGCTCTGCAAAGGTTTGTCAAATGGGGGCCGTAGAGTTACATCTAAAACCAGTGCACACCGGCAAAGCCCCTGCCCCACAGCCCCAGAGCCTGGCAAGAGCAGCAGCACATCCTTTCCTGCCCTGGTCAGGGGAGAAAGGAGCTATTCCCAGCTGCTGATCCTTACCCTGATGTGCAGAGTGAAGTGTGAGCCCTTCACAACACAAACTCCCTGCCTTTCCGGTCAGGAAGCAAAGGAAATCCCGATCTGTGCCCATGCCACGCGCGGTGCCTGGATGCTCCACGCCAGCATTGCAGACACACCAGCGGCAGCCACCACACACACAGGGTATCTTCAAATATCTGAGAGAACTGAAAAGGTCACAAACCTACAGCTTTTTACACTGACACAGATATCTCAGGAGTTAAGCAGGGCCTGACTCCAGCAGGAAAAGTCTAGCAGATATCCAAAGAGACTGCTTAAAACTTGGTGCCCCTTGGCCCTCCAGGCATTGAAAGGATCAAATCCTCTGCTAGTGCTGAGCATGGGGAATTCAGCTCTGATGCTGAGCTCAATTAAATAGAAATATGAAGTAAGAAAGAAAGGCTAATTAGATAGAAATGCAGAATTACAGGATGAGAATGCTGATTAACCTAATAATAGACAATAATGCTGTTAAAGGGAGTTAAATTGATTATTTAATGGATGGAATGATCTATAGTATATAATAGATAAAGTACTTAACAGTAAACATTTAATTACCTCTTCAGTTGCATTTTTCTTTACTGTGTGGGGAAAAAGTGCTTCATAAAAGAGTTACTGGATGGGAGTAATTTACAGTCCTGCAAAAGCATCTGTATCGTATGAGAAAGAGCAACAATTTGTCAGAGACACAGCAGAAAGCCTAAGACACAATGAGCAATTCTGGGAGCTGCCAGATAGGGCAGAGCAAATTAAATTAAATACCTGTCCTCCTGCTGTGGTACATCACTGCCTCTGTGGGGCAAGAGGCACAGCCTTCCCTGATGTGCCTCCCACAGCAAAGAGGGCTCAGGAGGCAGAAGGAGGACATGAGACTTCACAAGACAGCTCCAGGTGAAACTTGCTGAGGATTTAGGAAGGTGGCCACTCACCACAGAGCAGCAAAGGCAGCTTCTGCTGTGCATTATGGGGAAAGTTCTTTGAGGCTGGAAGCATCTCTGGTTAACGTGGTCATCAAGAGAAAAGCCATGGCCCAGCCACTAAAACACCCTGGCTGCTCCCAGCACGGATGCTCTGAGTTTGAGCTTTCCTCAGATTTCCCCAGCGGGGCCAGTCAGAAGTCTGGCATAGAGGAGGTGTTTTTCAGACCTTTGGGATGTTTCATACTGAGAGCAGGAGCTCGCGGATGTCACGAGTGCCTCCGTGTGGCCAGCTCACACCTCAGGCAGCACCGCCTCTGCCAGCAAACACAGCACTTTGTGCAAAATCAATAGTCAGGGCTCTCCTGGAGGCCTCTAATAGAGATGTACAGAGGCAATCCTGGACATTAGAGAGGGGAAGTCACTCCAGGAGGCTCTCACAGGTCTCTGAATTGGAGATAGGAGAAATTACAGGCTGCAGCACAGGGGTTTCTGAACACGCTTCACTTCTGCCGTAATAGCCGACATCGTGACCGTCACAGAATGTGCCCTAAAGGGGAACATGATCCCCTCTGGGACACAGAACAAGGCTTGCACTCTTTACTGGCACAGCAGCAGTCTCAGTCCCATCACATTCATTTCACACCTTGGGCTGTCTCATGCTGCTCAAACGATGCGAACGTGTGCAGCTCGATTTTAATACATTGCACTAGAGCTTTTCTTTCTCCTCACTGCCAAGCAGCTGGGACAGAGGTGCTGACCTGCCCTTGGTGGAGCTCAGCCCTCTCCCTGTCAGGGTCACACATGGAGTGGATTTCTTCCCCACCACTTGGATTCAAAAAGCAGCCTTGCTTTCATGTCCTCGTTACCGCACAGCTCTGTCATCTCCGGTGCCCGACGCAGCATAGGTGGCACCTCAATTTCTAGATATTAATTCATAAGGCAGTGCTGAGACAAGCAGAGTATGTGTGAAGAAGTCAGCCTCAGTAAGAGGGAGCACAAGCAAGACATGAGATAAAGCCAGGGCTAGGAAAAGGAAAGCTGTTATTAGATTGGGGCTCTGCCAGAGTTGTCAACCTGACTTCAATAACTAACAAGTTCCCTTACAGATCTATTCCCCCAGCATCCAAAAAACCCATCTCACCCAATACTTCCCAGCAGTGCATCAGAACAGCTCACAGAGCCTGCCCATCGCTCCTGGCAGGGGGCTCCGCCTTGGCCGGTGAGAAGCGATGCTTTTCCATTACCTGCACCACGGGGCCAAGGAGAGCAGGCTGGCCATTAACTGCCTGTGATGAGCTAATTAATCACGGGCACTTGCTGAATTCCTGTTCCCACACTGTTATTAATGGCTCTGTGGGTTGGGCCGCCCAGCAGAGGCTCCTCCACCTGCTGAAGCAGCAATTCGGCTCTGCAAAGGGCACCGACTTCACCCAGCCAGCAAACAGGAGAAAGTGCTGAGTGCTGCCCCAAGCTCCCATCTTCTCCTCCTCAGCATTGCACAGTGACTCTTAGCTCCACACTGGGCTCAAGCTTCCTGTCACAGGGTCTTGCCAGTTGGCATGGGCTCCTACTGAAGGCCAGCCCTAGTGCCAGCTTGTCCCTTAATGTGGGTATGTCATGGAGAGACTGACACCAGTCACTGCCACCCCTTGCAGCACATAATGCCTGGGCTTCCACCTTGCCCACTCCCAAGCACTCCAGCCTCACCTGGTGCCACGTGTCCATCTTAGAGGCTTCCTTCTCCAGCTGTGCTCCTGGAAGGAAGCCCAGTGTTCCCTCCGTGTGATAAGGGCTCTAAAGGTTGGACCTAGGCACCCATGAGCTTGATCCTGCTCCAGATGTGCTGCCAGGGCTCATGTGGCCACAGCCTGCACATGGCGAATGAGAGCAACTGCTGCTTGTTTGGGGCAAGAAAACATCACTGGGAATGAATTATGCAGCTGAGTAGAGACTCTGACAATGAATTATTCACTCCTCCCATTCGACTGTCTTCTCCCCTCCCATCTCCTTTGCATTTCTAGGTGATGGGAATGAAACTGTGGGGAAGGGCAAGCAGAAGGCACGCACAGGGTGCTCTGGGTCTCACTCCCACCCTGTGAGCTCCCACTCGCTGCAGAGCTGGCCCAGCTCAGCCTCACAGGAGCCACCGTGCCAACACAGAGCCTGAGTCACCAACTGCGGTGATAGCTCCGAGGGCACAGCCTGCCTCTTGCCCTCCTCTGCTGCAAGATGAGACTCAGGTCCATCCCAGTGCCAGAGGTGAGAGGCTAAAAGGCATTAAACCCCCCAGGCTGACTGGAAGCAAAGGAACAGCACAAGCACAGCCTGGCCAGCTCCCCAAGCTAGCTCTGGGGCTTGTGGAGCTGCATCCTAAGGCAGTGGACTCTGGCAGTCCATCCATCAAATGCTAACTGGCACCAACTTACGGCAGATCCCAGCCGGGCCTTGGCCAGCGCTTCATATTCACACACAGAGTCCCACGTGCAGCTGTGTCAAGCCTGTCTGGAATCAGGCATCCAAGGGAGTGGCCCCAGAACAGTCAGCTATGACCTGTGAATCCCTCTAATCCTGTCCCTCATAGGTCCCAAATCCCTGTGGTTGATGGGAACAAACACCCCCTTTCTACCTACAAAGGAGAAGTCGCATTTAAAGAGCAGACCCCAAAGCCAGCCTGGGAACTCAGAGCTCACACAGGTGTGGCAGCAGGCCAGAGGGAGCTGAGAGTTTGGCCAGGTGGGGCAGAGTGCCCTTGTGGTGTCACACTCCCACCAACAGACCTGCCTTCCTGCCCCACTACTTTGGGGTGAGTAGCTAATAAGAAGCAAAGGTCTCAAATCTTTCCCCACACTATATTCATTTGGTGTCACAATCAAACGGAACAGAGATGGCTGCTGCAAGAGCCTACTCTGCTGTTGTAAGGACCACCATCACCCTCTCCATCCCATGTGTTTGTAAGAACTCCCAAGGTTAAAGGTGCCTGGACACCAAACCTCTATAAAGTTACTCACCTTTGTGGGGAGAAGAATATCCTGAATTGTTTCAGCTTCTTAATATAAAGGTAGGAAAAAAATAGAGAGAGAAACTGACGCAGGATTTAGGATGACACAAATTATATTTCTGAACATCACCAAGAAACAAGATGGGACAGATTCATCTAGTACTTGTGGAACTGGGCATCACAGCTCTAAATACAATGGGAATTGTTCAGCTTTGTTCAAACAAAACAAAAATTAATTAAAAAACCACTCAACCCCCAAACATTTCTCAGGTCATTGTGATTAAACTCAGAGACTGAAATAACAGAAGGAAAAAGAGATCACTAATACATTGCCAAAGTCGTTCCCACTTGATTCAGCTAAAGAGAAGCAATAAGCCCAGGACTGCATCCGGCAAGTTTCAAGTAGGGACCTACTACATGAAATGCAGACTAGGATCACGATTAGCAGAATAAGCTGCAAAAAGAGGTGAAGAAATTACAGCCATAGGAAACATCAAAGTACAAGCTCGTACGGACCAGTCTTCACTGCTCCAGTTTCTCCATTTATTTTCATAAGCAAAATTTCCAAAAGGGCTTTCTAATTCTCAGCCCCCATGCGTGAACTAGACCAGTGCTTTGTGAGGGCTGGTGACACAATCCAGCTCTGGGCACCACCCAGCACTCTTTCCATCAGGAGTTTGTCATGCAAAAAGGTGTAAACCAAAGCATGTAAGCAGCACCAGGTGCAAGGGTACCTGTGTGGCAAGGAATAGCTTCCCTGTGGTGGCCCAGAGAAGAAAAGCTGCTGCTTCTTTTCCTGGTATCAGCACTGTGAAGCTGCATTGTGTAGGATTTGCTGATGGACATGTTTGTGCATCCTCTGGTGGGACCTGCACTATGCTCCCATCACCCTCAGAGCAAAGGAGTGGCTGGGAAGTGAGAGGAGCTGGAGAGTGGGGTCAGATGCTGAAAGTCACACAGGCTACCGAAATCAGAGGCAACTGTGTCAGATGCACACAGGCCTTGTCTGTGGGACATCCACAGGTCTTCCTAGAACAGGCTGAGAAACACCTCTGCATCCTCCAGATGAGGACATTCACTGTTTTGGGGCATTGACTGCATCCAAAATATCGGTGGCAGTGCATTGCATCTATCTGGCACAGAGCAGGAAACAGGAAGCTCTGAACTCAGTGCCACTGGCAGGGAAGAGGCACCTGTAATCAGATTGACCATGCACCTCTTGGCCATTCATATTCTGTTCGCAGCCCCAAATAGTTTCTCTCTGGAACAAAGAGGTGAGGCAGTCAGTGCATCAACCCAAAATTAAAAAGACAGTGGATCACCCCTCCATCCTCCCCCATCTCCTTAGCCTTGGGCCTTTTCCCTCCAAGAGACCACTGGCAAAACTTAACTGAATTGATATCCCAATTTCAGACAGAATACGGAGCACTCACTCCTGCTCCAGTTTCCCTTTGACTTGGGGCTGTCTGCCTTGGCCATGGTCTTTGTAGAGTGGGGCAGGAAAGGGTTCTGCAGCTGTGAACAAAGCTTCAAGGATTGTGGCACAAATCACACAAAGCAGGACCAGCTTTGAGCAGCTGGAAATGAACCTGCACACCTTTTACTGCATCGCCTCAACAGCCAAGAAACACAAAGGTGATAAAAGCAGACAGCTGAGGAATGCCCAAGGAAAACAGCACAGAGTATGTAGGAGTGTCACCTGGAACACCTCACTCATTTTTACCCTGGGAACTTTCCTTAATTCTGTCTAATAAGATATATTACTGACACTGCTAAGATAGAAAAAGGAGGGAAAGCAATGCCTTTTATCTTTTTTATCAGCTGGGTAAATATTAATTCCCACTTCATACTATGATTAGGCTCAAATTGGAGTAGTATCATAAATCTGTAGCCAAAATGAGACCAAGAGAGCAAGAACGTCTAAGTCCAGCTACAAAACCAGTCAATGGCATGGGATGAGGATGCTTTTATTGTTCACCCTGTAGAAAAATCAAGTGGAAGATTATTAAATGGGGAAAACAGCAGCTTTAATAGCCAGATACCGAGTAATCCCTGAAATGTATCCAGTGTATCTGTCATTGGAGCAGAACTGGGCTTCTTTGGGTTCTCTTCAGTGGATAATGTATTTGCAAAAAAAATACAGTTCAGGGTTAACTGAAACCAGTCATCAGATTAAGAAAAAAGGCAAAGGCAAAAAGACTATTAACATTAAAACATTTTCTTTCAGCATTTTCAAACAGAAGGTTTCACATTTTTGCTTTAAAGCAACTTATTACAGTCCAAGACATAACGTTTGTTAAAAAGTTAAAATGCAACCCTAGAAATGAATGTTTCATTTTGGTATGAAAGGATTTGTTTGTTTCAATTTTTCCCTTTTTCATTCCACTGTGAAAATGGAAAAAAAAAATTGTCTCAGGTCACCCTTACATGTTTTCTCAGATTTTTCAATTCAGCCTGCGAACTGAAAAACCACTGTGGGCACAGCCTACTTGGGAGTCTACTGTCCCTCTTTTTATTTGCATCAGACTTAAACCAAAGAAGATGGGAAGTTCATTTCACCACATAATACCAACCAGAATCAAGGTATTTAGGAGATGTAAAAACACTGGAAATGGGAGGAGCCATGGCTGTTTACAAGGGGCTGAACATAACCCAGGAGACAAATCTCCTGGCTCCAAAGAACACTGCCATCTACAAATTCCTGCTATGCCATCCTACTTTCATATAAGGCAATTTATAAACTGTGGGTCTGATCCCGCATTTTCAGAACCTGACTGAGATATGCTGACACCACTTATCTGTGAGCAATGCAAGATCCAGGTAACCCACCCTAACCTGCTCTGAGCAAGGGGGCTTGGGGGTTCTGGGGTCAGGGGAAGCAAATGGAGAGAGACACAACACTCTCCCCACCAGCAACACTGGAGCATCACTCACGTGACCTGAAAACAACATCCCTTTTTTGCAGAGTGCTACCACTTCTGCAGGGACAATACAGTACTGGATAGTTGCTCTGCAAGCTCAATAAAATGAAAAGGCCTTACAAGGATTTTTGTTGGGACAGTCATCTGGTTCAAACACAGCAGANAACAGCAAAAAAAAAAAACCCACAATAAATTAGGTATAAGCACAGCTTTCTAAATGGTCTAGAACAGTTACTACAAGATAAAAATCACAGCTCTGGTACTTAGAATCTTGTCCTTTTTTAAAAAAAACAAAGCTATTATCCACAGGTTTTGCACAAAAATAAACATTTTAAGCTGACAGCATTATGTTAATTGGATCAACCCGCTTTTTAATATATATATATATTTCTATGTATATTTAAATGTATATTTTTATATGAATAATCTTTAAAGGAGTAATGGGAGTCACAAATGCATAAAAATAGATATTTTGGAAAAAAAAAAGAGTAATAATAAAGACAACCCTGATGAAAAAGGAAAAAAAAAGTCAAACAGGGCAGTATTCTAAAGCAACAGCTCACCATACTATAACTTGTGGAGTCCAGTCCTTCTGTATTGTGAGCAGCTGCTCCTAAATACTATTGGGGTTTCTAACAGTGATGCAAAATAAATTCCTGCACATTTTTTCTTTGAAAAGGAGAAGGGATTTGGGTACATAGGACAGATTTAATGCCTGTGACATTACTGAAAATAACTAGCATGGATCATCTCCCAAGCTGAAAGCAGGAGGGACTCCAACAATACTTGCATTTATAAGAATATATTTTCTAATCAAAATCAGATCTGTTGTCCAAATTTTTTTTTTAACACAATTGTTGTCCTACAATGCTTTTCTGTTATTCTACAAATAATCCAAACTGATTGGAAAAGGTGAGATTTTTCAGTACTCTGTCAGCATTTTGTGTAGCTTTGACAAACGCCAACTCCTACCAGTTTGGAAGATTATTTCAGAGTGATCCTGAGCATGGGGTAACCTCACTGTTAAAAATCCCTTCAGGGCAAAATGATCATGGGGGAGGAGGGGAAACTGTAAAAAATTAAAATAGCCTGACTTGCTTGCCAGCTGCATCAGTATTCAAGTAAAGTTTAAAGTACCTTTGTGGGACTTTAGAGTCTTGGAGAGTCAGACTGGCTTATATTAACAAGTGTAATAAGCACTTAGAAACAGCCTTGTCATCTGCTTGTCTAAACTAAAAAGAAAAAACAAAACTCAAAAAACAAACGGATGCAAAGGAAAGGTAAAGGAGAGGACTCAGCATCAGTATTAGACTGCAGAGTGTCTTCTTGACACTGACACTTTGATATTCTTGCCTTCCTTTCTAATGTATTACAATAGCATGAAGTCACACAGCCATTTTAAACAAGCATTTCAAGAGTCCAGTTTTCATAGAAGTTAACTTGATCATCAGCACAGCACTGGAGAAAGCTGATCTAATGATATTTCACTTACAGAACTCTTCAAATGAAAATAAGAAATACAATTCCACAAAAAACAATGCCAATGAAAAGCACAGAAAGCAATTTGTTTTTTTCCTCAGTGTTTTTTCTTTGATATTCTTACAGAAAAAAAAAAAATTCTTCCCTTATCTCCGTCTTTAAAAGCAAATTTTCTAACCAGTAGATTTTAGAGCTATTTTCCATCTACATGAATCTAAGCTTTTCTGAAACCACCTATGGGTTTGGGCTTGTTTTTTTTTTGGTGGGGGGGATAGGGAGTGGGGATGTGTGCGGCAGAGGATTCCCTCTCCTAAATTTCAGAGACATCCAAATGGCATCTGTTTGTTTTGTCTTGTTTCTCCTCTTGAATTTGTCCATTCCCCTTAGGATTTCACAGGCCAACACTACTGTGAGAATTTAGGTGTCTGCATTTGAAAGAACTTCAGACTGAGCACAGCTTCACACATTTCACCTTCTTCATGCCCTTTCCATGTAGTTTCTTCTATCTTTACATGTATAAAATCACAGTTTATGTAACATTGTTTTAAAGGAATAAAATAAAATACACACACACACATACATTGTATTGGTGAATACTATACACTAATTTTTTTTTTTTTAAAGCATAACAGAAAGTTTGGCCTACTGTAGGTTGAACATGTAGGGAAGGCTGAATTTTTATGGTTGCCATGCAAGCCACCTTCCAGACAAAACAGATTCACCCACCCAAGAGCAAATGAAGCTTCTGCTCTCAAGCCGTTTGACAAATACTGCCTTTCCAGGAATCAGACTGACATCTGACAATTCAGCCGATGCAGTACTTGGAGAACCACACTGAGTTGCTTCTGCATCAGTCCTTTGAATCCAAATGCTATTTAAACCAAAGGGGGAAGAAGAGGGTATCTGAATTGCCTTATTATTATTAATATGTATATATTTCAATAACACTTTGAATTTCAATTAACTTCTGAAACCTTGCCCTTGGAGAAGAACACACCCTTTAAGTAGACTTCTTTTCAGGCTTCTATTCCTTTAAAATTCTCTCCTCTTTTCCTTTCGTTGTTCTTTTTCAATTATCTACCAGAAAACTTGCTTTCTTCCAGCAGAAATGCAGCTGGTGGCCTTGGGCTTTCACTGCACCCGTTCTGTGAAATTCTCGGGGAAAACACCTCGGCATTGGTCAAGTTCCTTGTGCTGGATCCAGTCAGACTCCTTCACACCCATCAGCCATCCTTCATCCTGCAGGAGAAGACAGAGATCAGATGCTAAAGGATGGATGTGAGCAGAGATTTTTCTTACACAGCGCAGGCCAAGGAGGTGTCAAGGCATTACCAAAGCCATGCTCTTATTTGGCTTGGAGACAATCCAGGAGGAGTTTTGGGGAGACGGGAAAAATGCTTTTGTTTCCTTTTAAACAGAGAAAAGACTACATCTCACCAGAGTTGGTACCAAAGCTCCCACCTGACCCAGTCTGTGCTGACACAGTTACACTGTAAAAAATTAGCAAGTGTAACAGAAACATGTCATAATTTACACCCACTGAAGCAGGAGAAATTCTGCCAGAAGAGACTCCAGAGATACAGGATGGGAATCACGTATCTCACCCTTCACAATCCAAACATGAAGGGTCTAGCATCCTCCGCAGCCATAAAAGAGACAGGAACCTCTAGGGTGTAATTCACTCCATCCATCTCGGGCACAGGTCTTTGGAAAGGATGAATCAGTCCCGGGAGGTGCTCATCCCTGCTCCAGTCAGAGCACTCAGATGACTGGCATTTCAGAGGTGGTGCAGGCAAAATGAATCTTGTTTGCTATGCTGAAATCCTGAGCTATGAGAATTGGGAGCTGAGGAGTTCAACCCATCTTCCCAAAACACAGCAGTCTGTTTGGTTTGATGCAAGGTGAGGTTAGCAAAAGTCCCACATTTGGGCTACCTGTGATTTAAGATTCAAGGTCTCTCAATAAGGTCTTCCCTAGCCTCCAACCTATACATCTATAAACACAGACGTATTTTCACTGAGGCAAAAGGAGCCTTGCTTGGTAGAACCTGCTCATGAGCAGAACCAGACTTCCCACGTTCTGCCTGCAGGCTGTTTTAGCACTGAGATTTCTGCTCCATCCCAGACACATGAGGGAGATAATTCAAGGTATTCAAGACATTCATGGTGGGAAGCAACTGCACTGAGCCTGCAGCTCAGGTGTGCAACCACCCTATTCTCTGCATGCCTTGGAGCTGCCACCACGGGAGCTCCCTTCAGCATGCAAATGCCCCACTCCTTTGCAGTGGGGCAGCCTGTGGGTTAAGAGAGCAGCATGAGAGCTGCACAGCTCTGGGAGCCTGCAAGCTCACTTAGCTGCCTGAGACTGAAACATTCAGGAGATGTCATGGGAATGACACAAGATGGGAGCCCATCTGCAGCAGCCAGCTGCAGGGGCTGTGGAAGGATTGACATGCCATAAATCAGGAAGACAAACAACGAGGCAGAAGACACTGGGCCCAAGTGTCTAGAAGGCAGCTTCCAGCTCACAGCACGTCAGGCACAGAAGCTCATCCATTTGCACAGTGCTGTGCCATACAGCATGCATCTCTCCCACCACATCCTGCCATGAAGGGTCTCCTCGGCTGTAGGGATTGGACACAAGGACCCAGACTAGGCCTTGACAATTTTAAACCATGTCACTTGAAGTGCCAGCTTAGAAGTGTTGCTGCCCTCAAACCTTTCCTCTATCAAGAGATGACTCCAGGCCTGGATGATGTACCCACAAACTGACACCTTAGCTGCAAGATGGGGACATGAATCAGTCTATTATCCTAAGCTCCCTCCACTCACGTGCACAGTTCATGCACATGTTAACAGCCAGCAATTCCTGGCTGGGTATGGTTGAGGTTAGGGAAATGAGCTGTAGCACAGGATACACTGTAGAAGGGTTAGAGGGCTTCAGTGCAGCTACAGAGCTGTGTTAGCAACACTCAGAGCTCACCCTCTGCAGCTTGGAGAGTCTTGAGATCATGGCTGTTGCACCCACATCCAGCTAAAGTGCAAACACAGGGCATTGAAAAACTCTGCTCCACAAACGCCATCTCCTACCACAGAAACTAAGGGAGCTGACACTCATTTCCCATCCAGAAAGCCTTCTGAGAAAAAAAAATACTCACAAATGCTTGTGCAGGGCAGTCCCACCCAGTGCAGAGTCTTGTCTCCAGAAGGAATCACTGCCTGTTCCCCAAAAACCTTCTTCCCCCCTGTGTGGGAACTGTTGGCATTTTATAGCTCCATTTCACAAGCAGCAGCATGATCTGCCTGCATAATTCACAAAGCCAACAGCTGGGCCACATAGAGGATCCACATCTTCTGAGATAGCAAAATACCTCACCTTCCCTTGACCCCTTGTGGAACCCAGATCTTATCTGAACTTGGCCAAACCCAAAGAGCTGATGACTGCTGAATCGATTTGGAGATTTCTCTTTCTTTTCCAAACATAAACCTGGAGATGTGAGCACGGATTTTATAAACTCACCACCTCTCTCAGTCAAAGTAGTAAAACTGCTGCAGATTGTCAGCTGGGTGCCCTCAAATGCAGAAAGTGAGGAGGAGTTACTCAAGGCTTCTAGAAATAGCTCAAATTAAAGAAAAGCACGACCAAATAAATTCAGGTTGAAGATGGGCAGCAAGACTCTGGAGCTGAGACTGCTCCAGCCTTTGATTCTGCTGCCATCTCCTGACCAAACATGGTCATTTGGAAACAGCCACTGCTGTGCTGAAGTGCAAGACATCATCTGCCACCAGCTGCTTTCTCAGAGCTCCAACATTTCTCAAAAGAGAAGAAAACATCGTAAGGTGTGAGTCACTTCTTTCAATGCCACAGTCGGTGCTGTAGTGGTCACAGGCAATGTGCATCAAGTTTAGGAGCAGTGAGGAGGCAAAATATGGGCTCTGCTGGGCTCCCTGATCAAGAGAGCCACTGTACTGGCCCAAATATTCTGATAGGGACAAGAACCCATGGCTACTCCACATGCTTTATGCAGGACAATGTCTCCACTTTCCAACAAGAAGCAGAGTCCTCCCCTCTGTTGCAGGAAGCCAATCTCAAGCTCAAGGACAACTGGCTCTTGCCAGCTCCCAGCCACAAACTAAGGGCTCAGCATCCAGCCAGCCAACTGTTAGTGAAGAAAGAAGCAGCTCTGGAAAGCCCCTCGGCTCCAGCTGGCCCAGGCCCACACCCTGCCTCCCCCACTCACCTGCTCCTCGGGGTTCTCAAATGGAATCACAAGCACCACGTCCCCAGCCTTCAGCTGCAGCTCGTCACTGTCGGTGGCTGTGTAATCGTGCATGGCCTGGACCTGCAGGGACAGCAGAGGAGCACTTTGAGCACTAGAGCCTAAAATGCTGCTTTTAACCAGACTAAATGTTCTGACCCTCCTGTCATTCTTCAGGGCTTTGCCATTCTTCTGCTTTCAGTAGAACTCACAGAAAAAAAATGGGCATGACAAAAACAGAACAGTGAGATGCTGTAATTTCTCATTTTCAGGGCATGATACATCTCTGCTGTCTTGCTACCACACTCCATTATGCACATTAAATTTGTGGCTTATCCTCAACCCAAAATCACTTCTTCCCCAACACCTTTGCTGCAAGTGATCTTTGGCATATTCAGAATACCCACCCAACTCCCTGTCTAGTCCTGTACTTGTCTCTGTTAATCCTGGCTTTCTAATTTCCCCATACACAGAGTCCTCTGTTCCTGCTGGTGTTCCCAACTCTTCTCAATTTGCCACTTTGCGTCAAAGTTTAACTTTTCCTGTGGGGAGCAGAACTTTTTATCCACTATCCAGAGTCTGTGGCTGACACTACCACACCACCAAGACAGAAACAATTGCAGCAGAGAGAACAGGTTTTGCTGCACAGCAAAGTAAAGCAAGACCTTTAGATGCTGTCGCTCTTACACAATCCTTTGAAACCTCTGGAACTGCACAAAGCTGCACTGCTGGAGAGGAAAGTGTATCTCTACTTCAACTTCCTTTCTCCCTTTCAATGCGGCCTAGCCCATGGCCATGCTGAGTGAAAGCACCTAATTCCTTACAGGGAAAAAACCTCACCAGGACCTCAATGCCCCATGAACACACACTCACCTTGAACAGAAATCCTGGGGGCATGTCAGCTCTCTCAGATGAAGCACCTCCTTCCACAGTGCCATTGACAGTTGCAGGGAAAGTTTCCACAACAACAGCAGGCAGAGAGCTCTGGTAGGCAGTGGCAGCCAAGGAAGGGGAAAAAAAAAACATTGAGAAAAGAGATTCCAAAACTAAAGCCCCAAGTCCCCCTGGAGGATCCAGACCTCAACCATCCCATGGCTTCAGTGGGTTTTCCCAGTGCCCCAGTCAGTGACAAAAACACGCCAAGGCAGAGCAGAGGCAGCAGTGAGAAGGCGAGACTGGTGAACGCTGTCTTCCTCTGCCTAAGGCTGCAGAAAGGCAGGGATGATTTATAGGTTTTTTTGGACCATAATGCTTGGCATTTCCCATTGCTGTGGTTACAATGCATTCTCAAAGAGCCCTCGTGGAACAGACAACTCAAATGTAGAAGCCTGTAGGAACTAAGCCACCATGATGTGGGACCTACCCCAGGCCCCTAAAAAGGTCACCAAAAAAGAGAGGAAGCCTGGACATTCAAGAGACACAGCCAGAGCCCAGAGGACAGGGTAGGTAAATGAACAGAAAGCAAGGGGGAATCCAGCTGACAACATAAGCTTAGAACAGCATGGGCTGTGGGCTGGCTTCACAACATGGGTGAGGGGGCAACTCTCTTACTGAATCTTCCAGCAGAACTTCTCCCTAAGTATTACACAGATAAAACACAACAACTAGGTCTGGTCCCCGAGTAAGAGCATTGTAACTCCTCTAGCGGCAGGGATGTGTTTTTCCAAGCAGCTACACAACTCTTTTCCCAGCTCAGCCTCCCACATCTACTGCATAAAAATGGGATGTGATGGAGAAAAGGGACTGCTGTCCCTTGAGGTGTTTACCGATCCTGAGTCAGCTTCAGCTCCAGCTGCTACTTCTGATCCAGATGCTTCAGCTCCTGCATGGGCTGCTTCTGCAGGCTGCAATACAAAAATCATCCCGGTGGGAAGTTACTCTCATTTTGGCTCCACGTGTGTGCAGCAAAGTGCAGCCCATCCTGCCCAAGTGCTCTGTGCCAGGTGAGACACTGCAGGGTCTGGCTACATTTCTGTCTCCCTCTTTCTCTGCAACTCATGGAAATCACAACAAAGCCAGGATCCCTCAACTCCAGCCACGAAGTAGGCAATAATTCAGAGAAAATCAATGAAATGCCAAAAATTCTGTGTGCCTCTCTCTTCACAATCTAAACTGCAGACCTACTTCACACACATGCAGTATCCATTACTACACCTACGTTGCCCACTTGTAAGAGAATACAAGTTCTCTTGCACACCCAAAGGAAAAGGATCTCTCCACAGTCTACTTCCAAAGATCAACAATCACACAATACTTAAGTACTTGCCTACTCCCAGAAACAGAAGAGCATGGTAATAATGTGTCCAGATATGGAATCTAGTCCAGACCCAGCATCAACGTGACATTAGCACTGAATCAAACAGGACAATCAAAGTGTGCTAACTTTCAGTCCCCTTAATTTTGGATAAGTCCAAAGAGCTGTGAATTTGAATTCTGTTGCACATATTCTATAACTAAGAATCTTCTATTAATATTTCAGATGGGGTATGTAACACATTTGTGTTGGTGGAAAGTTTCTACTGCACAAAAAGCTGCCACCACCAAGGAGATCCAGTATCACCCACAAATCACAGCCTGGCAAAGACTGTTCCAAAATCCTGGGGACAGGGGGTTCTGTGGACATCAAAAGAGCAACCAAACACCTACGACAGGTTTCCAGTCATTCAAGTTTTTATTCTCCCTTGTCTGAAGTCAGGGTGAACCGTGTTTTAATACAAATTAAAGATACTCATTTGCCCCTCCCAGAAATTGCAACAATGCATGAAGTATGTTGGATCTGGCAGCATCAAGGCTGCAAATCAGCCCCTTGGGTGATTGTCCAGGCAGCATCTGAGAAGTCTTCCAAGTCTTGCTGTTTTTAATACATGGGAATACCCAGCTTTAGCATGCCTACATGCCTTACACATTTGATAAGCACATGTTGTCCTGTTTCAGGTGGGATAGTTGATTTTCTTCCTAATAGCTGGTACAGCGCTGTGTTTTGCATTTAGGATGAGAATAATTGTGATAATACTGATGATGGAGTTGTTGTTGAGCAGTGCTTACACTAAGTCAAGGACTTTTCAGCTTCTCATGCTGCCCTGCCAGCAAGGAGGCTGCAGGGCACAAGGAGCTGGGAGGGGCCACAGCCAGGGGAGCTGACCCCAAATGACCACAGGAATATCCCAAATGTCATCATGCTCAGTGTATAAACCGGGGGAAAGCTGATCAGGTGCCACCGCTTAGGAATAGGTTCAGCATCAGTCGGTTGGTGTTGAGCAATTGTTTTTCATTTGCCTCACTTGGGCTTTTGGGGGTTTTATTTATCTCTGTTGTTTTCCTTTTCATTAAAATTGATCATTATTATTACTATTATTTTGTTTCAATTAAAGTGTTCGCATCTCAATCCGTAAGTTTTCTTACTTTTACCCTTCCAACTCTCTCCTCCATCCTACCGATGGGAGGGAAACGAGGGAGAGGTGCTTAGCTGCCAGCTGGAGTTAAACCAAGACACATGTACCCCCGAATACACTCATATTCAAAACGAGGCATTGTCCAGATTCCTCCACATTGCAGTTGCCATAGTCCCAACCTTACAAAAGCCCAGAGTAAAGCAATGACCAAGGTGAACCTTAAATGTACACCCACCTGGCTACTAGCCATGCACTAGCACAATGCTCCAAGCACTATTCTAATAACAGCAGTAATAACAAAGAAATAAACCCTTAATAAAAATCCATTACTTTACCTTCAGCTGCTCCAGTGGTGTCATCTAACACATGCTTTCCTCCCCTATCACATCCTTCCTCATGTCTCCCCATCACCATGTCCACAGGCCTACACTGCCAGAAAATATTATAAAAAGAGCAGAGCTGTTCCCATCCTACAGAGGATTCCCTCAGCAGCTTTGGTAGAGCTAAGGTAAATATATGCATATGAAGTGCTAAAAAGGATTCTCCTGTTTAATTGGATTCACTCCCAGGTTGGTTTTTGTTTGGGTTCAGTGAAACTGGAAGTGGGACAGATGCCAGGCCAGCTCTATCTGACGAAGCATGGATTTTATGTGGACAAGTGAAAAGGAGTTCAGTGTAAAGGGGTTTTGGGTTTTTCTTTCTAAAGCTGCTAATTTCCAAAAATAGTGTTTAATAATCAGAGAAACTGAATCTAAATTAATCCCCTGGATTTCAACCAAGGGAATTTTTATGTCAGCTACTAATTCTTCTATTTTATATACCTGTGGGGCATCCCCAGGCCTATAAAAGCTTTTATATCATGGAAAGACACCACAGGAAGAAGAGCTGCTCACTGCTGCTACCAGGTTTGAAAGCTTTGCTCACTCCAACAGCAGCATCATGCACACCAAAAGCACATTTCCCCGTCTGTAGAACTAAGCAACCTCTGCTGCACTCAAGTTTGAATGAAGTTGTTAACTTCATGGCCAATGGAACTAAGGAACCATACAAAAAGTCTCCTCTCAGCCACAGCTAAGAACAACATTTACAGCAAAAACACTTCAGAAGATTTGAAGAGGGTGATTCCCCGGCTTTAGGGAGCTCTGCTCTTTGACTGTGTATGCTATGTCAAAGTGAGAATTGGTACAGTGAGAACATCTTGACTAGCAGCATTTCCTGGTTGAGTGAATCCTCCTTTGGGTAAAATCAGTTTGCAGGGTGAGAGAAGTGGTCCAAAAAACTTTTTACAGCCAAGACTGTAAGCACAGCTCAATCAGATATAGTCATACCTCACCCCTGCCCACACATCTGAAAGGAATGAGACTTTTCCTAGCTAAACTAGACTCTTCTTCCCTACAAAGACAGATTGACAATGCACACACAGCGGAATGACAGATGTTAAACACTGATGGCTGATAAAACACACCAGGGAAACCTTATTCCTTGACATCTGCCAAGCTCATGTGAAGGAGAGCAGTGGCCACAGTGAGTCCTTAGGCTAGGGCTAAGTCATGTCCTCCAAGTACTCACCCTAGGGGGTTATGTGGCCCTTGGGGACAGAAGGCTGGCAGGACTCAATTCCCCAGCACAAGCCAAGGCCATAAGCTCCCACAGTGGATACAGGCAGCTCCAGCAGCAGGCCTGGGTGCCCAGATCAAGCATTTTCTGTCCACGCTGCCACCTGTCAGTCCAGAGCGACTCAAAAGTAGTTGTACTTGAAATATCTCCCCAGGGGTAATCTGCAGCAACCTGAGATCTGCCCAGGCCAGACACATGGGGAGGGCATAAATGAGGGTTAGGTTTTGGTTCACAGGCAGGGCATGTGCTGGGTTCTCCCTTATCAGCAAGGTCCCAAAGGTGAGGCTGAGGCAGACGCCAGGCAAGTCTTGGGTCTGCTCTTAACTTTCAGTTTAGACACAGGGTGAGCTAATTCACATCAGCCTTTCTGACAACAGTGGTCGATGAACAGCAAACACCACAGGTAATTCCAGATGTGTACATACATCCAATGGTACAGGCAGTAATGATGAGGGGCAGCTGAGATATTTATGCATTGCACACAAGACCAACAGGATGTACAGAGCTGGAAATACTTACAGATTAGGAAATACTGCGCTATGGAGAGTGAGGATGATGCCACAATGGTATTAAATATGAGGTGAAGGTCACAGCATTATGCCAAGGGGAAGATGAGTGAGTTAGCAGCGAAAGGCTTGTGCAGTGGAGAATCGTAAGTCTCAGAGTGCCAGATCTGACTTGCAAACATGGTTGGCCCTGGGGCTTCATACAAAGTGCATAAGTGGGTTCAGCAGCACATGGAGCAACTTGGTCTGGGGTGTGCAGGAAGGAAAAGGAGTGAGGGAAAGGAGACAGATATGTGAACAGAGATGGCACAGGCATGTGGTACAGGATGAGAGACAAAAGCTGTATGAATTTCTTACCTCCCATAAATCCCAAGGCAAAGACTAAGCATGTCAAAGAGCAACAAAAATAAAACATATTTATACATGATTATTTCAGTGAGTACAAACATTACAGACACTGATCAGACTGAAGCAGACATACACATTCAACAGCACTTATCTCTGCATGTTTTGAAAATATCTGTTATTACCTGAATTTATACACCACTCCCTGCTGCATATTCAAATCTAAGTACCAAGGCATTCAAATAAGTATTTTTTCTACCTCTGGTATGAAGGGAGACAGTCAAGCCACATTCCATTATCAGTGGCAGATAACATAGTAAAAAAACCCAAAAAACAAAACAAACTCATGAGCTTGTGGTCCATTAGGTTATATATATATACCTACATATACCCACACCCAGTAGAGTTAACATGATTTCAGAGTAAGACATCAATACCTGCCCCAATCCTGGCAGCTTTCAAGGCCACATTGGATAAGTCCTTGAGCAAGCTGGTCTAACAGGCAGTGTCCAATCCCTTAGCATTCTATGATTCTGTGGTGCCTTTGGATCAGTAGTAAAATACCTTAACTACTTTGTCATACCGCCCACCCTATAGGAAATGAATCTGACTGCTTTGATAACTAGGTGGTCTTCACTATGTTTTGTACTTTGGTTACCTGTAGAAATTACTGATTTTAGACTCTCTTTTAATGACTTCTGAAGCTAATAACAATTAGGTTAGAACACTAAATATGCTATTGCTGAGCAAATGCTCCATTTGAAAAATCCACTTAGCGTAGTATCTGTTGCTTGCTGGAAGGGTAAAAAATAATTCCACTTAAAGTCAAATTTATACTTGTATCCTATGTCAGTATAACCAATTATCTGAGTTCTAACTGGTGATTGGGAAAAAAAACTTTTGTAAATAATTAAAATTAAAAAAAAAAAAAGCTTATCCTGGTATGCAGCTTGTCCTGGAAGGCAAGTAGACACAAAATGCCCAAGTACCCACGTAAAGCTCCAAAAAGGGATAGCTTTGCTATATTGGTGTGTATCAAATTATGATAACTAGTATCTTGCAGATACAGTATTTTAATTTAGGAGAATCAAATGCCTAATATTACAACTCTCTGATAAGAGAAGTCTTATTCCTACAAAAATCTGTGCCATACAGACCTACCTAACATAATGATACTGGAGAAGTACTATAAGCATCCCAATTACATTTATTACAAATTTTAATGGCATCCACAGGTAAAAAATAACCAGTCCATACATATAAAATGGAAAGTCTCAATGAGTATCCAGAGTGCACTTCAAAATCTCCAGTCGTTTAGACATAAAATGAGGCACACTCCACCTGCCTCTGACAGAGGACAGGACCAGGTACAGGCCAGAACAGAATTAGGCATCTTCCTTTTGGATACCACACTGTGGCAGGCAGGAAGCTGCTTCTCAACTATGAACACAGGCTGTGTCATACACAGAAAAAGAAGGGCTTCATATCACTTGAATATTCATCTACAGCTTTATTCAACTTAAGTAACTGCAGATTATCAAATTGTGGGTTAATTAAAAATCCATTTGAGAGAAATTCATAGCAGGAACACAGAGTTCAGGCTGAATTCCCATCCACAGAGTAGCAGCTTAAATAAATACAGCATACAGAGGATGCTGCTCTGGGGAGGGACATCCATTAGGTGGATCATCAGAGCCAAGCCCAAGCACGCCACAAACACCTAGTGCCTGACTGTGGCCAGGCCAGCAGCCACCTGATTCTCCCTGAATTTGCACATCCAGCAGAGGAGACCGAGGTCCCCATCTGCAAGGCCCAGGTCTGGACACCCACACCCATCCCAAAGGTCCACCCCAGCTCACATTATCTTTCACATGGGTGCAAGTCACACCACACGTGGCAACAAGTCAGTTATGAAGGGAGAAGGAACGGCGATATGAACCAACCTGGGAGGCGGGTGTGGGGGTCTTCCCCACAGTAGCATCTGGTTTAATGGGATCAAAATCCAGATCCAACAGGCTGGCTCCCTCCTGGAAGGGCCCAGGGGCATCAAACTTGGCAGCAGTGAGGGAGAAAAGCAGTATGAGCATTAGACACAGACGCGTGCGCGCACAGTGGAGGGAGGCTGTGTGATATCCCAGGGCTCAGGCTGCAAGCGCAGAAGAAATGGTGGCAGTGCAAGCACTGGATGACTCCTGACTGCCTGGTGTCCAGAGCCACAGGCAGCTTACATGGTGGCCCTGTAAACCAAATCCAAGCCTTTTCCACAGCATTCATTCATCTTCCCACCCGGCCAAACAAGCTGACATGGTGTGAGCACCTGATCTGCTGTGGTCAAAGGGATCACTGCCACTGACGAGTCAGAAGGGCTGCTCTTCAGGTGAATCTGGTCCCCACAGCTCATCAGCTGCCTTTATACCGGCAGACCAAGACTGACAGCCTCAGCTACAAATAAAAGAGCTGCCATCCATACAACCTATCTCAGGAACACAAATCCAGGCAGAAAACCACTCAAACTGCTGGAAGGAAAGTCTGAGTGACCTCAGAGCTAACTCCCAAAGCTTCTAATTTCCTCTTGCCTTCTGAGTCAGAAACACAAAGTATAGCAGCTCACCCTAGCTAAGGGATTTGAATCCCTCCCCAGTTCAAAAATGCTGTTTTCAATAATTTCCATTTCTGGGCATCCCATAAACTTACACACACGAGTCTTCTAAAAAAGTATAAATTTGAGAAACTTTGCTCATTTCTTCAAAGTCCGCAGAGTAACTCCCTTTGAGTGATTCATGTTCTGCCTAAAGATAATGATTGCACATTTGCTGATTATCTATAATAAAAAGTCACTACAAAGGACAAAAGTTATTAGTATTTAAAACTGGACTACCACTTTGGTGGTTTAATCTAACCACTACAAGATACTCCTTTCCACTCAGCTTCAGAGGAAGCTGCTGTCTTCAGGAAGTCAGTAAGATTTGCCCTTGTTTCCTATGATCTCCAAGTTCACCAGCCGTACTGCTTCAGCTACCTTTTCAATTACACAAAATATGGCAGGTTGGTCTCCACAGTTATATCAAAATCCTACAGTGGAAAAGCTTCTCGAGAGTAGCAAGAGACACCATTTATAGTAAGTCCTCCGATACCACCAACATCACCATTATTTTCATCTCTTCTAATTTTTTCTTACCCCAATTCTCTTACAATTTTTTCTCTGCCTATGAGCATGTCCTTTTGAGATCCACAAGGCTTAGGACAAGGAGTCAAGCTCTCCCATCTCACAAGCCCTGACCAGCATGCAAAAACCAACTGGCATTCTAGTAATTCTAGAATAATCTTCCAGCACATCCAGGCCACCCATCACAGAGACTACAACCCCAATCTTTAGCTTTGTTTGGTAGTGAGACATCAAAGGCTGCAGCCATGGAATCATCTTACCTGCCATTCAAGACTTAAATGCAAGGGCTAACACCCCTTGCCTTCACCCAGACTCCCACAGGATAACTCACTGGAACTAACACATCTGACAGGAACAGCCCTGGGCAACACACTGAGTGCCAGGGGCTGTTGGGCCCTTCAGTGAAGATTGTTCTGGAAACCAGAGCCCTCTCTCAGAACTCCCATCTGTTTGAAAGTCACAGCAGATCCCATCCTGGGTCAGAGCACTGATCAGGTGCAGACTATGTCTGTCTAAATGCTGGCATTCACATGGAAATACATGATACAGACCATGGGGCAGACAGAGCTGTCCATTACAATATAGGAGAAGGAAGCACAGAAAATGATAAAGAGTTGCTCAGCTGCCTGCAGTCCCCGCCTTCCAACACTGATGTCAAATCATCTCTCCACTCTGCAAGTTTTATCTACTGCAATGTCAAATCTGACATGGACTTCCTTCTCTCCCCACTTCATCTTGGCTCCTCAGCAGCTGGGTGGAAGGCAGCAAACCAGAGGCAATGGAGCAGCGTGATGCAAGGAGAAATTAGAGAATGAGTTACAGATGAGCGCTAATAGAGATATGATTTGTGCTTTAACAAGCATTTAGGGAAAATATATATACACATGTATATATACATATGTACATATATGTATTTAAATAATGTAGATGCAGGTATCTCATGATATAGCCAGAAATCTGGTCAGGCTCCTATATATATGTATATAAGGACTGCCATTCTCCTAGATCCAACAGAGAACTTCCCACCCAGACAGCCTCTCTGGCAGTGATGTAAATCAAAGGGAAAATAAAGAAGAGACTCTGTAATTTGAAAATGTTTTTCCTTTTTCAGGGCTTCACAAGGTGCCACTTGACAATACTGTCTTAACTGCAGGCACACTCCTGCCCATCAGCTGCTGCATCAGCTACTCTTTGCAAAGAGAACTTCAGCAATTCCTTTTGGCCTTCCCTGTGCAGGTGTGGGCTTTAAACCACAAACACCACAGGTGAAAGCACAGGGAGCACAAAACGGTCTTCTCCCAGAACTGGCAGAGAGGTCAGGGTCAGCAGTAAGGGATGTACATGAGCAGAAAAAAAAAATGCTTCATCCACACTCAGATCAGCGGGTCTGGAGAGAGGGTATCATAGGATAACGAAGAGAGCCCTAATCCATGTGCACTGCTACTGAACAAATGCAGTGATTACTTTCTGGCATCTTGATCAGCTGCATTTCTCCTCTTTCTTCTACCAACGAAAGCTCTCAAAGGGCAACATGTTACTGCCTTTTAGGTACCCTCCCCCTTAAGTCAGCTCCTAAGTTATCCTTTGCCTTCGGAGGTCCAATGCTGAGCTTGCTTTCCTCCACCTGACCAGGTTTCATGGCTTGACACCTCCAAAGAGAAGAAAGGTCTGAAGGAAGAGTTCAGAGGCAGAGAAAAATCAGGCAGGGCATAGCAGCTAACCTGCGAAGGGGTTGTCACACTTATCTCGGGGACAAAATTGTCATCAAACAGACTGATGATGTTCTCCTGCTTGATCTCCTTGGAGGGGGTGACTTTTGGAGGCGGAGGCACCGGAGGCCCTTTCCTCAACTGCATGCAAGTGAGCACATGGCCACAGCACAGACGGCGACACCCAAAAAAACCAAAGACAGGAACCAGGTTAGTCACAAAAACTGAAGGTGAGGCAAATCACAACCATTGGCACAGAGCAGGGTCCAATCAACTCCATCTGAAGAGAGAGGGGAAGGGGCGAAGGGCTGAACTGAAACAAAACAAAGTAAATAACCACACGCCTCCAGAGAAGGTTTGGCATCATTAGTTACACTTCAGCCGTGGGCAAGTTTCCCTCTGCAGAGGAGAAGCGTAACACAATTAATATGCATTGACAGGACATGCATACATAATTAAAGCATGTGCAACCTTCAGAAGAACCACTGGGAAGGGAGCAGATCAATTACTGAGAACATGATCCAACAGAACAGGCCAGCACTGCCTCCCTCTGCCGTACTTACCATAGCAAAGAGAATGAGAGAGCAGTCTCCGTCTGTCCTGCCATAGGCAGGTGACCCATGAGGACAGACTGACGTGCCCAGGACTGGCTCCCAGTGCACAGGTTATCGGTGTGCTGTAAGAAAGGCCTGCAGGAGCTCTCGATGGCATCTCGGCTTAGGCAAGAACAACTCAAATTCCTGAGAAGCCATGACTAAAGTGAGTCCAACTCTGCTCTCAGTTTCACCAGTGAGCTTTGACAGTAATGAGGTGATGTTTCCCAAATGGAGATCCCAGTGAATACATAAAACCATCCCAATCCTGTAACTCTAACCCATTCTAATACCCCTCATCAGGGTAAAGACTCAGCCTGACACTGCTTCCACAACCCCAAAGAAGCTGTGGTAGACCCTCCCTAGATCAACCCATCCACTTACTTTCCATATTTTCCCATGCCCAAGGCTTAATGATAATTTCTGGATCAAATCAGACTTTGAGGAGCTGCTGCTGTGTTGAAACAAATCAGCCATACAAGTTCCCAGCAGAACAGCAATGCTCAGCAATGACAACACCTTCCATTTACAAAGAAGTTTTACAGCTACTTGATCTTCTTACTGCACCCAAGGCAGCAAGACTCAGAGACCTGACAATGTCCATTCAGTGTGTCAGTGTCAAGCCCAGATCTGAAACACAGAAATCCATTACTCCTAGGCCTGTGTTCACACTCCTCCAGCATATAACTGAGTTCTACAAGGCCTTTATTCATATTTCTAAGGACATGGATGGTTTTCTACTGGATTAACCTCCTTTAGCGAGTGCAATTGTGCATGAAAACACATCTTTTTTTTTTTTCCCCTGAGTAGCTAGCTAGGGTCACTTCCAACTTTTCACTGTTTGCAGAAGGTGGTGTGTCCACATTCCTTGAGAACAATCACTCCTGAAAACCCCCTGCTTCCCAGTTGCCAGACGGGACCAGAAATTTCAGGGAAATGCTGTTCTCAGAACAGAACCACCCTCTGCAGAAATGGAAGGCTCCAATTACTAACTCTCAAGTTAAAAATATCACAACTCTTCTGCTATTTATTCCTCTAATATAGTCAGTCTCCTCCATTCCAATGCAAGAGTGTCTTAGAGACTGCCACTTCCACACTATCCAGCATTACTTCCAACAGCAGTCTAAAAATACATTTCAGAGATAAGATGATTGCATATTGATGCTGGGTTATACCCATAAATTCATCACACACTAACAACTTTGTTGCCTAGAATAAAGCTAATCCTCTAAAATTCTTTTGCTGACTTGGATCCCACAGAGCTTTATCTGCCCAAATTCAACATAGTTGCACTGATTTCAAGTCTCATTACAGAGTTTCAGTAGTGTAACTGAGAGCAGAAGTCTGACCTTTTAAGTTTCACAGATCCCCTGAAGTCCTGTGTCATCATCAAATTATTCTGCGGAGAGCTGAGAGCATTCACTTCTTTCAAAAGGACAGAAATAAACTGTTTTCAAGAATTAAAGGACAGTAAAAAAGTTTGGGGTTTGGTGTTCGGGTTTTGGTTTTTTTTTTGTATAGGGAACAGTTCAAAATTTAGTTAGTATTTATTTGGTCACTCCTGGTTTTGTCTTTCTCTCCACATCCATTGCTTACACTCTGCATTGGTATTTCAGACACAAAGAGGACAGAGAATTGTTCTGGCTTGTTGCTTTATGTGCCATCCTCCCACAGAGAGTGAGGCCCGTCAGCCTCCCTGGGAGGAGCACAGACCAAATCACTTACCCATAGGTCAAAAGCAAAGACACCTGTGAAAAGGTCAGTGTTAAAGTCAGGCACTGTTGAGAGAGCAGACACTTGTGTTTCCCAGCAGGCTGGCAAGCTGACACACACTTGGTTTCTAGATTTTATCCATACAGACACCAGGCTCGCTCTGAGTGTGCAACTCCTGCCTTTGTCCTCCCTCCCTCTGGAGCCACCTCCATCTCTTAGCAGCTACTCGGAATATGGACTGGAGCTCTTGCTCTTCACCACAGTGATGCCCGGGGGATGAATTAAATACAAACTGGGAAAGAGCTTCCAGGCGGTGGCAGCATTCACTGCAAATATCATTTCAGTCTTGCCTGTGGCCCACTCGAGCCAGGGCTACGCTGGAATATCCTGCTGGAATATCCTGCTTGCTCGACAGGAGTGCCTCCAGCCCCATTCCTGCAGGCACGCAGGCAGCAAGGGAAGGAGGAAGCACTTGCAGGCTGGCAAAAACAAGAGTTACGTGTGCTATTTAAAGGAAAGGGAAGAAGCCAAACTCAGCAAGACGAGTCCACAGGCAGGGTGAGTGCAAGTCTGCTGTGAACAGCTTAATAAATCTGTATGATTTCTCATTCCAAATTGCAGTCAAGTTCTGGAAATATCTGGAGGGGGAAAAAAAACCCAAAGGAACCTGCAACAGAAAGGTAATTCTGGATATCCTATCTTCTCTCCCCCATGCACAAAGCCTACTCCAAAGGTCCTAACCAGGCTGGTGGTGAAGCCACTCTTAGGCTCTGCACTGCCGAGCTGTTCAGAGACCCTGGAGAAATCCTGAAAAGACACTGCCAGGCATCCACACATCTCACAGGGCTGGAAAAGAAATTTTGCCACACATCCCCTTCCTGTCCCTCAGTAATCCTAAAAATCAAATATGCAGTGGAGAGAAAAATACTGTGAGAGGCTATCCAGAAACAGGAGAAAGCCTACCCCACAGGCCTGGATTTGGAACCACGCTGCTATGCACGGGACAGCAAGGACGCTCTGGGTTGCACCCATCTCTTTTCAGAGGCAGTAGGTTTTTTTACCAGTTTGGCCAGAACCCCTTTCAGCTTTAATTCTTCCTGAAGGTCTACTCCCTAGTGTACCACTTACTGACACAAGGATGGGGACCCGACATAAATTTGGCCTAGTCACTACTTTTCCCTACTAAGCTTTTCCTCCTCTCAGCAAGAGAGTGATAGGAAGAGGAAGTAAATGTTTTAGCTTCCCAAAGTAAAAGATACGATATGATAAGCTGATTAGCTATATCGACTGTTTTGAACACGGTGTTGGATAATTCCTATGTAAGGAAAGGCCCAACAAAGGCCATATGGAAGGTATCAGACTCCATAGAATGGACCATCCTCTTCCTGGAACCCACCTAATTTCTTCATAGCATAAAAATATAATCCTTTTTTTTTTTTAGCATAATATTTTAACTTGGTAGAAAAACAAGAAACATCATCCAAAGTACAGATGTTCTCATTATCAATATTAAGCTTTTTTTATTTTAACCTTCCTCAGCTACAGAAGTTCTTGAGAAGAAACTGGACCACTGAATTCCACAGGTTAATTCAAATGTGAAGAACAAACTTCCTCACCTAGCTACAACTCCATCCTCCCTGGATCTTCTTGGCCATCCTACCAGACAGCAAAACACATTACTGGCCTTTCCCCTATGAAGCCATTCAAAGACACTCAGTTCTTACGATATAAAGATAGCCAATAATCAACTTGCATTCTTAGGAACTTTCTCAGGAACCAGTGAAAGAAAACAACCATCGTGTCATATCCTGTGTGCTCTGTAGCAGAATGAGGTCTAAAAAAACAACTGATGGATGCCTTTGACTCACAGAGCTTGTGCCATCAGCAGAGACACGGTTAATGTCATGGGGACACTACCTGAGACGGTGACTTTGGGATGCTTGCCCCAGGTGCTTCCAAAGTGGATGGTTCCAGCTCATGGTTGACAGTCTTGGTCTCAGGGCTGGTGATGGGAGATCCATCTGGTGGAGGCGAGGGGCTTTTATTTGCTTTCGCTGGGGTGCTGTCACTGAAGGAAGCGGAGAGAGAAAGGGAGAGAGAGGGGGAGAGAGAGGGAAAGAGAAAGAGAGAGAAGTCTGAGCCAGGCCTAGGAGGAGTTGTGCTAACCAGCACAGATCAGTGGCCTCCATTATCTCTTTGCTTCACCGCCCAGACGTGATGAAGACATTTGGAGCTTCTGAGAAGCATCTTTGCTGAGTCACTTGCAGACCAACACACTGCAGCAGCATTACCTTGCAGCAGGCTACTCACTAAATTCCTACAGAATTTATACATTTGCCTTAAAAACAGAAAAACAAAAACAAAACAAACAGGCATCCTTAATTTTGCTAGATTTTAATGTAAGTGCCTGACATTAGGGTATAGTCTTTAATACTGGGGAAACAGATGGGGAAAGGAGTTCAGTGCTGCTCATGTAGTTTTAAACTCTACAGATTAGAATTTTTCTGCGTGGTGGTCTATGGACACCTGCACAGGTTACGACTAATAGATTCACAACACCTCAACTAAGGCTGTAATCACAGAATATCTCATTCCTTGATGTGGCACAAACTGGTTAAGCTAGTAGAGAGGCAAAGTAGCCAAAGGTTTCACAGGTATTCCAGACGGCAAAGGAATAGTGAGGTTCTGGCTACTAACAGAGATTTCTCTATTATGAAAAGTCTCCCCAGTGGGTCTTTATTCCAAGACTGCTTCTGACACACAGTCAAAAGGGATTCTTAGGGGAATTAAGATGCAAGAAGCACATGCCAATGGCATTTGTTGGTTCACAGCTTGGGCAGATTTGGGCAGATTTTTCAAAGGAATGGCAAGGGGCACATGCCTTTCCCTACAGGCATGCCCCAGCTGGGTGTCAAGTCTCTGCTTCAAAATACAGAATCCTGAGAGATTTAGTAAAAAGTTGGTTACTAGAAAATTTCAACAGGGCAAAATGTAAAACCATTTTCTCAAATGAATTCTCAGGAACAGCTGAATCATCTTGGCTGAAATTCAGCTCCTAAAAATCAACTAATCAATGTATCTCAAGTCACGGAGAAGCACACATACTGTTGGGGGATATTTTAGCAGAATTGGTTACAGTTTGGCAAAACCATACACAGATGAAAATATAATATCACAGCATATTGCAAAAGGGCTGTGCAACCTCATCTACAGGGAGTGATATTTGACTCCACTTATAAAGTCACAGTTACTGTGAAATTCAAGGCCTTGAGAGAAGCTGAAAGAAACAGATCCTTTCCTCCAACCTGAGACACTAAATCCTGGCATAGAGCCAGGACTAAAGCAAGGCAGATCTGATTCTGCAGGGAGATAAAGCAATTTATTACTTTGCTCTGTCCCAAGAGAGCCCTGAGCCTCAGACATGTACATCCACTCTCACTTGGATGCCTGAGTTGTGGTGGGCACTGGCCAACATGCATGATGGCCTCATTCCTAAACATTTGTTTACAAGTGGGGGACAGCAAGAGGAAGAGGGATAGCAAGGCATTTCAACAAACCTTCTCTTAAAAGCAAGCATCTCACCCTGCTCAGCATTCCAGCTTTCAAGCTCCCCATCCCATTCCCTCTTCATTCACTTCTCCCTCACCCATTCCCCCCACTTTCTCCCCATGTCCACACCCCACACGCACATTTCCCACAAAGCACTTTTTCTCAGGTCCACATGCAGGTTGACACTGATGCCAACAGCACACCAACATGATGCAACAAATCCAGTGACATTCTCTGCCAGCAGCTCTCAACCAGGGGCACACACACCAAGGGAGAAAGAGGGAAATGAAGAAGGAAAACGGAAGAGGAGAGACTAAAGAACATGTATGCCAACCCCTGCAGCTCTTCAGTCTCACTGAAGAGTGTCCTTCCTCAGAGGTTCCCAGAAATCACTTCAATACATGGGTTGCATAAAGAATTCTGCAAAATTTACAAAGTTGTGCTACGGATTAGAAGTAGTAATGGTTGGAGAGTGAAGGTAAGGAAGTCCTGACCCAAACAGGAGTCACCAGGAAACACCAGCAAATGTCAAAAAACATTCTCTAATGCTAGAGTTGGGGGGAAAAAAAGCACATGTTACCTCCCCTGGAGTTGAAAGCACTTTGGAGAAGATGGGGGACACAGTGATCTACACCTAGACTGCCAAGACTTCTCAAATGCCTACACTACACTGGGAGTACTGGGACTACTGGCTATCAGGTGGCCTACCAAGACAAGGATAGACTTTTCCTTCTAGGGACTTGGAAAGGCCAGTTCTCCCAGCGAGAAAGGAGTTCAGGCTTATTTTCTAAAGGCCATGAAATAGCTTTGTACTGCCTTATTTCCGGTGCCTGGCAGTGACTTAATTTGGAGATATATTGGTAAAAGGCTCCCATGTGAGTCAGCCCTCGTAGGACAAGGGGAAAAAACTGGGTTGTGAGGGCCCCACACTAAAGCCTTCATTAAGTCACTACTATTTACAGCTTGTTTGATGTGTTGGCCAGTGCCCCTAGGAAAATGCCAGTGCTAATTTTGGCTGAGCCTTTTTCAGCCCCCTGAGCGGCACCTTCATTCCCGCGCTTGTTGCTTTGCACGCATTTAGCCAGTGCCACCAGCGTCAAATGAGATGGTCACCAGGATCCTCTGTCCTTCACATGTCCCCAGGGAGCACACAGTGCCCACACAGAGCAAAGCCTTGTCTCCAGCTAACTGCTTGCTCCAGGAAACACAGGAAAAAGCAATGGTGTGGGGACTCTACCTACTGACCAAACATGAGCACCACAGTAAAAGCAAGCCAAAACAACAAGGTCATTGCTCTTTCTTTTTCCTTCCCATAAGCAATTGGGAAGTGATGCCAAACCCAGGAATATCAGGCAAGGATGGGAAAGGGGTGTCAACTTTCTTCTGCAAACAGGGAGCTGGGAAGAGAGCTGGGTCTAATGCCGCTGAAGGGAAAGTCAAAATCCCACAGCCTCTTTCAGTGCTGCTGAGCTCCCAGACACTCCACGATGCTGCCTCATTTGTTCTGGAAGGGCAGAGTAACATCTGCAGATGAGCTTCCCTTGCACTTGTAACAATCCTACATCAGAGGATAAAACCTACTTTCCAATATGGTAAAAACAGACCAATCATCTCCTGCCAAGTTCTCAAGTTATAAAAGGAAAAAAAAGGTTGGCATCTCAGTTAAGGCTCACTGTGGGCCTTTTAGCCAAAAGTAATTCATTTTTTACCACCAGAGCATGCTGGAGAATTATTTAGAAATTTAAAAAAATTTAAAAGAGCAGGTGGGAGAAAGAAGGAAAAAAGAACCTACACACTCAAACATATGGTGGCACAAATATACATTCTTGCTGCAAATCGAAGGCTGACCAAATTCCAGATCCTACTTCCCTGCACCAAAGATTGCACATTTCTCTGTGACCCCAGCAGCTGCTCTGGCAGCAGAAACCCCCAGCAGAGCCCAGGTCAAAACTGGGCTAAACTGCTGGGGCAGTTGGGTTTTACCGAGGCAGAGCAGGAGGACATTGTGGCTAGAGCTCAGTGAGGGGGGATTTGCTAGCTCTCCTTCTGTTCTACAATCCATCCATTCTCAGTGACTGGAAATATTAGACCTCCTCCCTGGTGCAGGTACATCAGTCCAACCAAGACCAGAGACAGACATCCAGAGAAGTACTCCAGTGAATCCTCCTTTTCCTACACCAAGAAAACCTCAGAATATTGCTTTACTACTTTTTATTTGAAGATATATATATCTAAGTTTGCCCATTAGTTTCCCTGTGAATTTACCATTCTTCACTCTTCAACCTCCCACTTTACAAAGTATGCATAGCAGAGGCAAAGAGAAGGGCTGTGTGACTTGCCCTAGTCAGCAGGAAGCCAGATCAGAAAAACAAGGATCCCAATCCACCAGCACTTTCTCTTATTGCTGGCAGGACACCATCTTGATGGTGATTTTTTTTTTCTTTCTGTAAGGATCCCATGGAGGGAGTATCAACACAAAGAGTAAGAAAAACCAATATTAGAGGAATTTTCCATGTCTTTATGGAGCAATTCCCACTTTGCTCCAAAGCATGTTATTGTCAGAGTCCTTGATCTATGGTGACTCCAGGCATTTTATCAATCCAGTTTATGAATGCCATCACCATTTTGAAAGGCAAGATGCAGACACTAGTCTTTATACAAGACAAGAGGCTTCCTTTTCCTCCAGTCCTGCACAAAATTTTAAGCAGATGGAGCAATATAGTGAGGATCCTCAAGAACAGAGCAAGTAAGGAGCAAATCTGGCAATATCCTTCTCCCACTTCATCATTCTCCCAATTGCAACAGGTAGATAGGATAGGATTTCTGAGTGAAAGACCTGCCTACTGGTCCTCCCTGGCCAGGCAGGGGATGAGAATGCAGCATTTCAGACCTGTTCAAAAGGACAAACCCACGAAGCAAAACTAGAAGCTGTTAAACACCACAATTGATCATATTTCCCATGGAAAACCCAGCACTGCATTTTCCATCACACAGAAACAACTGGACAGACAATGCCTGAGTTTTCACACTGCCTTCTTAGATAGGAAAAGAAGCAAGGATTCAAACCAGGCACACAAGCAGTTAATGGGATTATCCAGACACAGAGAGATCTCAGCAGGACCCAGCAGGCCATGAACACATCGTATCATGCAAAGGACCCCTCTCCCACCACAGGGTTAACACGTGCCAGGCTGTTAGAGTCCAGCAACAGCCTCTCCAGGTTTAGGAACTAAATCAAACACGTATCGAAATGCTGCTCTCCGTACCGGTACCTGCTCATCTTTTTCCTCAGCCTGTCGAACAGTTTAGTTTTCTTTCTGTTGAGGATGGCACGCAAATCATTTCAGTTACAGGATGGCACAGTCAAACCAGGGAGGAAAAGTTAAGCTTCCAAGCACCCACTTATTTGGTGCCACAAAACTCTGTAATTAATCTGACAGGATCTCCTCTCTCTGTCACACACACACAAAAATACACACATACACACTTCCCTTCATTCCTAGAAAGCTATGGCCTAGTTTGGAAAAATCAGAAGAAAGTTCCTTATCCCTATCAAAGATCTACATATATATATATAAGCAAACTAGAACTTTCTGTGTACTTTGGAATATGGGGACAGGGTGCACGTGGAGAAGAAGAAAAAGGAAACTGTATAGACCACCAGAGTACTATAAATGTCCTTTCACAGTTCCTCATTCTCCCCTGTGAATACTGCTGTAAAAGAAACAAGCTCCCCATTCTTCTTTCCTCATGCAATCTGTGCAGTTTTATACATGGAACCTAATCAGCAGCTTTCCTACTATGTCTTTTTCCAGTTTGCCCAATCATACTCGGATAATCCCACAGATCTCCCTGGTCTTCTGGGCATCTGAGCCCTGAACGTTTGAACTCTTTCAGAAACAAATCCCAAACATACGTCTGAGGTTCCCAGAAATACACCAGCTGTTCTGTGCTACTGTGCTACGCTGCCAGCACCAGATACATCAGCCACAGTAGTATTTCTGTAGGGCCTCACAAGAATGCCATAATGATGTGCACAGATAATTGCCTCTCTTCTCACACCTCCTCATTCACTTCCTGCCATTGTATCAATCTCCAATCCCCTTCCCAGTAGAAAAGGGTTAGGGAAGCATCTGCTCCTACTGCAGACCACAACAAGTCATCAGATGAGTGAGGGCTATTTCCTCCCGTGCACACTGCGCCCCTACGAGAGGCACATGTGCAGCAGACACAGAAGTGCCTCACAGCATTTCCTGGTCACTGCAAAACACATTTACAACCCTGGCAAACCTTTGCTACATCCTCCCACAACACCCTGCTCCACTGTGCTCAGGAGGAAGAGAGTTGCTCTGGGACAGGTCTGGCACCTCAGCTGAGATGCAGTGAGTAGGTGATGAAGCAGCAGCTCTCAGACTGCTGCCCACGCAAGGACCTCTGTGCATGCACTCAGCTTCAGATTTTAGGGCCATGTGGGGGCAAGAACTGTAAAGAGAGGGGGCAGGAATTGTAAACGCAGGTAATTTGTTCACTGAAAGCTCTTTAAGGCCAGAAACTTCCTGCCACAAGAGCAATGAAGATCTCTGGGCCAGGTTGTCACTACTGCCTGCAATCAGTTCCTCCAGGAAGAGAAAAAGGAGGAAGTAGGAGCTGGGCAAAGCAATAGCTACAGCCTTCACCTGTCCTATTACCTCATCCTCCTCCTAGGACCCTGGAGGATGCTGCTAACAGAGACAACACAACCCACGGCAGCAAGAGGATGGGCACCACGGCCTCCTCACAAAGTTTCAGTCTGGTTGGGTTGTGATGATCAACAGACATCACATGCTAACTTGGAAGAAGACATTATTTTCACAAATAGCATTCCTACTAGCATCACTGAAATCTGCTGTCAGCAACCCAAAATTCAGGGGCCAAATTCAACTCAAGCTTCCTCTTTCTTTGGCACTGGCAAACACCAACTGGAAGAACTGTTGAAGAAGGCACGCAATCTATGCATGATTGCAACAGGTTAAACTGGGAGGAGAGACAAGGGAGCACAGAGGTCCCAACAGCTGATCTACCCCTTCCAAACCAATGCACTCAGACCACAGCTTGCCCTTACTTCATGCTGACTTCACCACCTCTCTCCATCAATACACCAACTGAGGAGCTGGGCTGTGCTCCTGCTCACCCAGCACGTGGGATTAGCAGCAGCTGGAAGCCAGAGCCCAACACTATTTCATCACTCGTGCACTTGGATGGGAGCCAGTCAACCTAATCCAGAGCCCAACCTTTCCCTCCCTTCTCAGTGCTAGGGAATGTGCAGACTTGCACTTAAACATGCAGACAGAACCCAGCTGAGGAAAGAAAACTAAAGGCCCAGAGGACACTCACTTCTTGCACACACACAGATTGAAAGGGCTCTGAGACCCTGCATTAGTGAGGCTGCACTACTTCCACAACACACAAGAAACACCCTTTAGGGGGGTACACAGGGTGGGCATAAGGCTTTGGCCAAATAGCAATTCCAAATTTGGAGGGCCAAAGAAGGGGCTGGGGAAATGGGCTCTTGATGCTCAAGCTGACAAGCTGCAGGTAACTGGTGAAAGCTCTTGAGGGAAAGAAAAGGACAAGTGCTGGGCCAGAAGGAAGGACAGCTCAGTAGCTGGAATTAGACTTTAAAAAGCAGAGCTGAGAGTCAGTTGCCTAAATATCAGTACCTAGTGAAAGTTTAGGCTATAGATTCTATCCTAGAAAGGTAGGAGGTATTGTATTGCGCCACCCAGTCCCGAGTGCAATCCTGGGCATGCCCTAAGAAGACTCAAGGGGGCACTGGCAGGTGGCCAAATCACTCCCAACTGACAACATGGAGGCTTCAATACCCTGGGCAGAGATATCCCTGTCCCACCTCCCCTGCTGAGGGAAAGACACCACCCACAGTTACTGACCTGGGCTGTGCTTTAACAGGGAAGGCATTGCCTGAGTACTGCTTGTCTAGACCCAGCAGGACATCATGAAGATTTTGGTTCAACTGCAAAAGACAAAAACAAAAGAAAGGAAAAGAATGAGAATAAGAGACCAAATGCCAGAGAAGTCTGGGCTGGCCTGTACAGACTGAGCAAACAGAGGCTTGTGGCACAACATGCACACCTCCTCAGCTATCCCAGGAGAGGACACCCCTGAATCTATTTCCACTTCTCTGTGGGGTAGTATGCAGTGCTACAGTACTTGAGCTGCCAAAGAGTTGCTGGCACCTCTGGGAATGCTCTGTCTTCCTTACAGATCATCCTCTTTGCTTCTCTATCACCAGGGCCCACCAGTGTGCTGCCAGGTACCACTGCAGAAGCCAGCTGAGCATTCACCTGTGTGCTACAACTGGAGCTCCGCTCTGGATTTGAATCCACAAGCTGTTCCTCTGGCCTGCTTACCAAAGGTTGGGATACAGCCATTTCAACTGTGGAGCCCAAGGCAGCTGGACTTCAGGTGAACAAGCCTTAACTTCACCAGATGCCTGGGCCATCTAGGCTTGGACAGAACCTGGATATCTTGCAGAAATGCAGTATTAGGGGTTAAATTCTCCCTGGAAGCAAAGGCTGCAATAGTCACTCCAGACACTCCTATTCTGAAACAGCCAATCCATAAACAAGACAAGATGCCAGATTTATCACTGGTAGGAGGAGGGATCCCATGAAATCAATGTTGGAGGCATTGTGCAGGCATCACCAGCAATTAATTGGATGCTGTAGCAGTAATAAGAAACAGATGGTTCTTGTGGAAAAAAGCAAAAGCCCTGCCCTCATACAAAACTCCAAAAGAAAGAAAAAATCATGACAAGAAAAAACATACAAGAGAATTCCTGTCCAACAAGCATCTTTCCCATGTTTTGCTGAATGTAAGTTAACAGCAACAAACTAATAATTATAACAATCCTCCCTATTCTTAACACTTAGTTCATCCCTCAGTGGAGAAGAGCAGGCTATTAACTGGAAAAGACCCCATAAAATGTCAGCAGGACTCAAAATTGATGTGTTACACCAAGGCAGAGGGCCCCTAACTGCTGGGAATTGAAGGACTATAACGTTTCCTGTTGCTTAGTGGCTGTTTTGTTGTCAGGATGACATTACGGAGCAGAGGGAATATAAGGTTTTCCAGCTGGCTCTCAGTCCCTCCCCTCAAGATTAGTGCAACATTTACATTTTCAAGTCTTGGAAGCAGCATACATACCTAAGAAATTCAGGATTTCTCTAGCTCTTAACTTAAAGAACAAGAATATATTTGTAAATGACAGCGGCAATGGGGGACTTCCCACCAACTGGTCCTGAGGTTTCCTCTGAGATTTCCGGGGTTTTTTGTTTGTGGGGGGTTTTTTTGCTAGTTGTTTTTTGGTTTTTTTGTTTGTTTGTTGGGGTTTGGGTTTTGTTTTTCTTGTATTAGCAGTGAAGAGATGGCAAGTAGGATAAGCTGTTAGTTGCCTTACCTTGCTCATTTCTTTATGGAAGTTCTCTTCTAGGCCTGCTATACTCTGGAATGTGTTGACATAGAAACCAACACGACTGCCAAATGAAAAACAAGACAGGAGAACTTAATGGACACAAAGCTCTCTCAAAACCTTTCAATCCTGCCCCTTCTGCTACCTCCTACCCACCATTCCCACTCAAACTCAACTCTGTCAGGTCTGGTACACGTGGGAAGAGAGGGTGGCAGGGAAGTGTGAAGGGAATGATGGAGTAAAGGTCAGGCACAGGATCTGTTGGTCTTTGTTTCACCTCCCTTTTCATCATCCCAGTCACTGCTATGGCAAATCCATGGTCTCCCAAGTCTTTCAAGAAAGTTGGGCAGAGTCAGTAGGGCAAAGAGATTAAGCAGACAAAGCAGAGAAACAGCTTCTCTTTGTGGTAAAATCATGTTTTTCAGGAAAATCATGAAGTAAAGCACAGAGTGAACCTGGCTGGGGGAAATGCTAGGGCAGATGGAGATGACCCAGAAAAAAAAAAAAATGAGCAGACGCCCAGTCTAAGCTAAGAAGAACAGTGATACAAGAGCTCGGATATTTGCTTCCTTCCAACCAGCCCTTTGGAAAACTTATAGCACTCACCTATTCCATAACGAAGGCAGTTCCTCCTGCAGATCAACATTCATCTCTTCGAACACCTTCTGTGCCTTTACTAACTCTTCCTCAGCCTTAGTAACAGAGAAGGGAAGTTGTCAGCTCCAGCACAGACAAGCACCCTGCAGGGCTGGGACAACTGTCATTCTTTTGACTTCTTTGAGACACCAGGAACAACTCTCACATGAGGTAATCAGCATCCTAAACGAGTCTCCCAGGACCAGGGCAGCACCCTAGGTCACCCTTCAGCTTGAATGTGCTCCTCTCAGGTTCTGTCAATGGATTTCCCCACTTGTACACTCAGCAAGTAATTCAAACAACTGCTAATGTGTTTTAAATTCTTTAAATTTCCCTGGCTTCAAAAACTGAATGAGGTTGGTCAGGCAGTTCAGCCTCCAGCTTGGATACAGAGGAAGGTAACAGGGGCCTCTGTCCCTTGCCAGATCTCAGAAAGCTGAAATCCATCCCAAATGGCACTAGAGAAGAACCCTCCCTGGTGGGGACTCTCTCTGCTGAGGCTAGGTCATGCCAAAGCCCCATCTCTTCTGAGGAAGGGAGGAGGTCTGCACCCTGGGCTGACAGAGCTTTCCCACAAAGCCGACTGGAGAAGCAAGGAAGGGTATGCAAAGCATGAGTTGTGCCAGAGGGAGGCCAAGCTGCAGGGCTTCAGCAGCAGGTCTTGGTTTCAGTGGTCTCACGCAAGTGCAATCCCTGGCTGGCTGTCAGCCCCAACACCAAAAAGGATATCTTTCTCCCAGATTTTAAATTTGATCTGTTTATTGGACCTAGACACTGACAGATCCCAACACTGATGGATGAATTCTGTCAGATTTCAGCGGCAAAAAGGACAATCCTGGTTTCTGTTGCTGACAGCAGACACCAGCAACAAGTACCGGCCCTTTCCTGCATCTGTCCCAGGTACCCTCTTTCTGTTTGCAGTGCCCTAACTTAAGAGTTTCTAATTAAAATGTTTCTATTTTATAATCTATAACAGCACAGCATTCCCCCGTGCAGTGGGATGCAGAATGGAAAAATCCCTGTATGAGCAACTTGGAAGGTCAGCACAAGCACCTATATATGTGACAACAGCAGGAATTTCACAGTGCCACAGGCCTCTGCAAAGAGCCCACAAGCCACAGAAGCTGGATCTTCCTACGAGCCTGCAGTCAGATTCCTATGCCTTCTATGACAACAAGTTTTATCTTCTTTGTGTCAGCTTAATTAAAGAAATCCAGCTTACTGCTCCTTAGTGACAGGTACATACAACGACAGCATTGATGGGAAAAAGGGCTTAAAAATATTTTGCAGTTAGAATCCTGTTCGTCACAGGAATCACCCTCCATTATATAGTGTAGGATCCTTTCACTCTCCATTTCTCTCCTGACTCAAGAGCAAACCACAGGAGCTCCTACTTTCCAGCTAGCTTTACCTGTCAAAGGGCTGTTCATTGCTGCCAGAGGGAAGGCTAAGGCTCTGTACTCAAGATCAGAGGAGAATGTTTCCCCCAGAACAAGACACAACTGGGAAGTATTCAGAAATTAAGCAGACCTTGTGAGGAACAGGCAAGGGGAGAAGGGGTCATGATGCTTCCACCCAGAAACCCCTGTTTCGCTGCTACACTCACTGAAAAACTCAACATTTCAAGAGGGTTTGAACAAAACAAACAAAAAAATCTTTTAAACAGAGACACAGTTTATGCTGAATGAGAGACAATGATCACAAAGACTCATTCTGCCTTAAAATACCTTTATGCATGAATGCTGCTAATGCAACCATTTTAAAGGGAGTAAAAAAAAACCCAACCAGTGCACCCTTTGGCTTTATCTTACTCAAATTTCCAAACTACACTGCAAACAGAATCAATCCAGGAGATGTGAAAGCTGGGAGATGAGGCATCATTGAATGCTGTTAGTTTTTCAGACATGGTGAATATCAATAACATTCTTTCCCTCTCTCGTTTACCTCTTTATAAGGTCAAAGAACCTAGAAAGCAATGTGTGAATATTGTGACATCCCAAGGCAAAGGCAAAATCAGCGACAGGCAACGTTCACTCTAGAGCAGTTGTAGGAATCAGGGATCCATCCAGTGCCTGCACCTCAGCTAGTGCTCTCATTCCCAGGTAAAGAAAGCATTGAATTAATTCTTCAGTCCTTAGTCAGCCCGGGGATCTTCTCACCAGTGGGATTTATTTTGCTTGGAAGCCAGAATCTTGGCACTTGATTGCCCTGACTGCTTCCAGCCAGAGCCAAAGCCAGACATCAGCCTGGCCACAGGCCCTTTTAGAGGAAAAGGCAGCTCATGGAGTGAGGTGGGCAAAGGCAGAGACACGTTCCAAGGCAGAGCCCATTGCCACCAGAGCTCTGCACTTTCTGTTTCACCCTTGCCACCCTGAGGGGAAACTGAGGCAGAAGGACATAATGCCCTCGGCTCATGAAGTATGATCTCAGAAAAGCTTTCTCTCCTCCCCCTGCCTGACAGGGGGAAGGAGCTTTCCTGACCTCCCACCTAGCCAAGGCTCAGAGTGCCAAGCACAACCAGTTCAGCTGTAGCAGGGGGAAATTTTTCTACACTCTTTCTCCTACTACCACACATCTAAGCCCTCCTGAGTGATTATGTCCAGCCTGGTGCCTTCAGGCTGTCTGGTGGCCATTACTCTTCACAGACTACGTTGTGAACTGTGGCAATTAGGCATTGCTCAGTAAATAGTTGAGATATCCAAGACGCAGGGGTAAGGAAGAGAGGCCAGAGACTCCCTCCAGGCCCACCAGCCCCAGCCAGACCTGCCTCTCAGAAGGACTCAACTTGCTGACTTTCTCCTACAGACAGAGAGACTGTTCTGCTATCACTGCAGCACCAAGGATGCTTCTTTTTAGTCTACCTTAAACATGTCAGCAGAGCTTAGTCAAAAGGCAAGAATTTGCTGTTCTAAGCCATTTGCCTCTTTGTTTCAGAAAGAACAGCCACTAACATTTCTAACTGGGAGTGTGCAATAGCAACTCCCCCAGGAGACTTCACAAAAAAACCCCAGCGTTGTTTGTGTTATTATCTGCTAAAGACCTAAGGAGCCAGCAGTTTGCACACTGGAGGGAGAGACTTCGCTTTACAGTAGAAACACCAGCTCTCACTGACCCCATTTTTGCATGGAGGTTGTAAAATTATCAGGCAAGAAGAGACAGCAACACAGCTGCTGGTAAAAGGAAACCTTTTTTTTTTTTAGGCTTAACATTCTAAAGCTTCTCAATAAACACAGCATCATCAGCCCTCCCAGTTTTACCAAAAGGTTAATGAGATTTAGGGCTGTCATTAACACTTTCAGTCTTGAAATCACACAAATGCAAAAACTGAAGCCTTCTTTTGTCGACCTGCTAATGTTTGTGAAGGCAAGCTGGAAAAGCTACAGGTTCAGAATACAGCTAATGTTCTTTATCAAGGGGGGGTTTTTTGTTAGTTTCCAACTAAAGTAAAATTAAAATTTAAAAAAGCGAAGAAAAAACTCCAAATACTCACACAAGTAGAAACAAAAAAAAAAAAATAAGGTAGGCAATAGCATTACTTAGCTGAGGAATAAAAGGGATCGTTTTGAAAATATCTGTGGTCTCTGAAAATATTAATGCCATGTATTAGGAGATTAACGCCCCCGCACCACAGTGAGTGGAGAGATTACACAGTCCCTTGCACATGCTTTAGGGCAAAGTCACCCAGTACAGTGAAATTATGGAGTGACTCTTGGTAGCCTGTCTGTCTACAATCCATGGACAATGGATGAGGGGGCAATTGCAGGTACTGCATCTCTGAGCAATCTGTGTATGCTGTTATTACACCAGCCACCACAGCCAAGTCTGAGAGGAGGAAAAATGCCCAAGAGCTGATTGATTTATATATTTATTTGTGACTTGAGAAACTTCCGACCCCTGTTTTCCAGTCCTCCAGAAATACCACCAGTCAAACAGACCAGTCAAGAACCACAACTGTGCAGTCATTCCCAGCTGGGCCAGCAGAGGCACAGGAAAAGCCCCCGGCAGCCTGCCATGTGTCCTCCTTTCAATCAAGAATGAATCCCTATTTCCTCCCTTTGCTCTGCATTTTAAGCAGGGCTGCTAACAGCTGTTCTTTCCCCAGGCTTTACAGATGTGGTAATCGAGTCTTTTCCCTGATCCACAGTCTTAAACTGACTGTGAAAAACCCAGGGGCTCCACAAGGTGAGAGGGATTCAGCGTTTCTAAACTGCAATTCAGTCAGGGACAAGGAATGTGAGAACACAAGAGCACTTGAATGAGAACAGATGAGCTCAGAAGGAACTTGTGAGCAGATAACTGGTGCTCTCCCGATATGGGTAAGGTTTTACTACCCCTTGCTCAGTGAAAGCATTTTCTGCTCACTGACTGTCTCCTGACAACTCCTTCTTATCCCTTAAGGTGTTCCAACAAACACTGATCGAGATTTCATCAGGAAGTCACAATTCCAAGTAGGACCGGAATTTTTATTCCCTGCACTTCCTCTGAGCTGCTCATGTCCCTCAAGATGCTATAACCTAAGTTCTGCAGATGACACCACCATGACCTCAGCCTGGAACTGTTCAAATATACCACACAGGGTGAAAATTGTCTGATCTGGGCCCACCTCTTCTGTGCAGATTAAAATTGTATCTAAATATGGCTCTTTTAAACCACAACAAGCAGGACAGTGCCCATTTGGGAAACTTTGACTTTACCGCAGTAGAATGTTGCAACCTAACTCAGCAGCCATAGAAATAACAATGTTGTTTTTCTTCCTGGCTTTACTCAACAACATGAATCCACAAGACAATTTTTCAGCGTTTCCTTTTTTTTTTTTTTCCAAAACAGCAACAATAAAAATTGACTGTTTCTCTTAGAGCAAAAATGAAAGCAGTAATTGGAGGAACAGTACTACATCACCCTCTGTCTTGGAGTTATTCCATAGCCTCTTTCATGCACATTTCATTTCAGGGGGAGAAAACAATAACCCACTATTAACACACCTGACTAGAAATCAGTCGGGCAGGCACAGATTCATTCTCTGGTCAGCAACTTCCATGTGCCCACTGTGGCTTAGGAGTGTCAAGGACACACTTCACAGAGAGGAGTAGAGTGAACGTTGCCTAGAGATTACTGGCATGGTACAATCTAGAGCCCAAAATAGCGCATGCAGGGTTAGAGCCAGGTAGATCAGCAGTCACCTGATTTCGGAGCAGATTAGTTTGTGCAACGAGGTGAGCTTGTAGCTTCCCTTGACACCACTGAGGCGCAGCTTTCTCAAGCAGCGAAACAGGCTGGGGGAGGGAGCATGTTTGAGTGGAAAAAAAAGAAAAAAAAATAAACAGAGAACAAGAGAGACACAAACATATATCTTTTAGGATAAAAAAATTAAAATCACAACAGAGAGTGTATTTAGAGGCTGGGCCAAACCAGTATCACCAAGGCGAGAGAAAAAAACAAACATCCTGGGACTGATCATTATGAATCCTCTGAAGCATGCCAAGTTTAGCAGTAATTAATGCTCCCGTGTGGGCTGGATACTGCAGACCAGCCAGGCAGCTGTAAGAGCAACAGATACAGTTGTTAGTGACCTAGCACACAGACAACCCTACTCCAAGGCATGGCTGTGAAGTTGGAGCTCCTTAAAGAGAGGTCAGGATTAATTAACCATCATAATTATTTGCATGCAACAGCTGAAAGTCCACAGTGATTTATTTTAATAGCAGGATGTAAGTTTAGCAATAAGTGGCAGGGGTCCTGGGTGGGAAAAGAACATCCATATATTAGAGAAGGAAAAAAAAGAGACCATGTAGTGCCAAAAAGTACTGGTACTGCTGTTGCTGTTACTATACCATGAAACCTTAAGTCAGTTCCCACTTGTATCCTGTGTCAGAAACATGATTTCTCTTTCCTAGGGGGTCTGTCATCACATTCCAAAGTAATTTACACTGGAGCAGCCCTACTTCAAAGGTCACATGAGGAAAACTCCAGGCACAGGAACAGGGAGGTGAACTACCTAGAGCAGCTGAGCGCATGCTGAGCCCTGGCTGCTGCCCACAGCCCTGCAGAGCTGCGTGCCTGCAAAGGGCAGATCACAGGCTGGGCAGTGAGAACTGCCCGCTCGGGAAGACCATGCAAACATAACTCCCTGGGACTTGCTGCTCCTATTCTTTGCACGATCAGCACAATGCAACAACCTGTGCATGAGCTTATGGCCTAAATTACAGTGTGGAAAGATCTCATCCAGTGCACACTCTGGCTAGTAAGAGTCTGATCAAGTACTAAGAGACCCTTGCACAGGCTAAATCAGGAATATAGCACCAACTCCTAACTCTTGATATTTTGCTCTTGAAACTGCACTTTTTTCCGTACTTCTTGTATCATCTTAGCTGAGCATTTGGGGCAACAGCAAGTGCAGCAATGATAAAGGCAGCCAACCTCTGCTGCAGAGCAACAGGTACCAACCTGAGTAGATCAATTCCTACAGAAACCATCTCCACTGCAGCAAAGATCCCACTGGCATGCACCAATAAAAACAACATGCCCCAGGGAAATTCTGCTCTTACCCCAAACACAATGAATTACTGCTTCGAACTGAAGGCACAACCAGCTGGGCCTCATGCCTTGCATACAGAATCAAAACTTGCTTTGCCACACAAATGATGCAGTGACACTTGGGCCATCAATCTCTCTCCCCTTTTGTCTGTCAAGGTTAATCACAGTGCATGCAGTGCAGTGTAGATGACTGATGACTTGCAGCTTCACAGTAAAAGTACTGTGGCCACTAAAGGCACATCTTTCACTCAGGGGTAGAGATGCATCCTAGTTTCTTCCATGCATGAAAAGTGCCAGCATCTCTCACATAGCTCATATTCCCCCCTACCAGAAATAACCCTAAGTAAAGGATGACAAGCAGGCAAAGGATGCCTGGTTAAAAGATACATATCCAGGCTCTTTCTTTACTGAACAGATTCTACCCTGAAGAGTCACAATTTACCATGGCCCACACTGAAGAGAATTAAAGCTGTCTCCCAAGCCCTGGACTATCCTGTTGTGTCAAGAAGGGTCCTGTGAAGGGCAACACATTGGTTCAAATATACTTAGGGTACAAGAGGAATCCATAGCTCATTTTAGGGGCAGTATTCAATCCCTGCACCTACTCTAGAACAAAATTAGGACTATTATCTTTCTTCAGGTACATTAAAAAATGTAAACTTTCTTTTTAATTAAAATAAATCTCATTAAAAATAAAATCCTTCACTTCAGTGTTGGGCAAGCCCTGGATCAAGCTATTCACCAGCAGGAAAGAAACCTGACAAAAGAAAACTCTTATTTTTCTGCTTTCAGCCATATTTATTATCCAGTAATTATGACGAACAGACAACAGAACACATTCATCAAGTGTGCGTGGAGTGCATTTCCATCGATGTGCTTGTGACTCACGCTCCTAAGGGTCTCTCTCCCAGGATATCACAGGACTTCACAAACACAACCAACATCAAGTTAACACTCAAACATTCTTACCCCTGCTCTGGGATGGGGAGTCAGAGCCCCAAGACGCAGACAAATTGGAACATTTTTCTGGAGCATTCCAAGATTTTGCTTCCTTTGGCTTTTCTGCCAGAGGTAACCAGTCCTGTGCATGTGCCTGAACACATGCCCAGGAATTTGGCCACCAAGACATGCAGGCTGATGACAGTGGGTCTGAACCAACCCAACAGAGGCCATCCTGACTTCCAGGAGAAATAAACAAATGGGAAGGAGATACCTAGCAAAACCTCACCAGTTCACAACACCTCAATGATCTTAAAGGTCCTTTCCAATATGAATGAATTCTATGAAAACACAATGAAGAGGTACAGGTGAACTTAAAAGCTGCTCAGTAGGCAAATGCAGACCTCTCAAAATGAAAGGAAGGCTGCATATCCTCCTGTTTGCTTTACCTTTGCGATTTTGGTTTCATCCTTCTTCTTTGCAGTTTGCAGGGCTTCAAAGTGGTGTCTAGCACTGTCGTAATCCACAAGCTTCCTTCCCCGCTTGGCGATACGAGACTAGGAAAGATGGAGAAAAGAGTCATGCCAATCTCCCCCAGCAGCCAAAACCACAAAACCTCCCCGAAAAAAAAAACCGCTCCTCTTCACCCAACTTCCAGAGCACCACACACCCTGCCCACACAAGGACTCTCCCAGAGAACAAGAACAAGGCTGCCCAGAGAACCGCCTGTGACAAGGGCCATTCTGGAGGGAGCTTCTCAGGAGGAGAGCAGACCCATCCAGGGAAGGCAAAGGGATCTGACCAAGAGGCCCCACCTCTGGGTGACATGAATGTTTCCAGAACTGCAGCTGCACTGCTCCCTCAGCCCCGTGATGGGCCTGCATCCTACAGGCACTGCTTCATCATTTTCAGGGCTTCCTGAGGGCTGCAGCCAGTCTCTAGCTAACCATCTCACTAGCTTGTGGGGAAGCTGAAGAGATTAAGTTCAACAAAAGGCAGCATTTCTGTTGCCAGCACAGCAAAAGCACTCATCCACATGCTCAGGATATGCCTAGGACAGCACTGGGCCCTGTGACAGGAGCTGCAGACAGCAGTGACTGCAGCCCCATGCAGAGGTCTGCTGTCAGCAGCATTTAAGCGAGGGAACTGCAAGGGAAAACCTGCAGGACTGGGTCACCAACAGGCAACACTGAAGCCATAACAAACACAAGGAGGGAGCTGACTGCGTACCAGACTCAGATTCAGGAATGGAGTCCAGACAAATCCATGGCTGAGAACCCATGACAGACAGTCAGGCTTGTGGCCTGATCCTCTGTTACCCCTCTTGAGCTGAGGAGCCTCAGGCTCTGTCTCTCCAGCAGAGCTGCATTTCACTGAGGCTCTGGCCCACTGGGCCGCCCTGTTTTAGGAACCATCCATCCCCTCAGCCCCCGGCCTCCCACACTGTCTGCAAACACCCCAGACTATCTGGGTTGGAGCACAGGGCTTCCCAGCCTGACCATAACACTCCCACCCAGCTCAGAGAGCCTGGACCAGCAACAGTAATCAGCAGTCCAGACACAGGCTGGAGAAGAGAGCGAAAATGCATGGCAAGATGCCAGGGGGATTTCTAATTAAGCACAAAACCCAGTGACATGGAAAGTGCAGAACGAGGATTCAGCACTGGGATTTACTTGCAAAAGCAGAATCCCCTCCTCTCCTGCCTTTGGCAGGGAGCTGTGGTTTCCTCTCCCCAGGCTCCTGCAGATAAGCTGCAAAACCACAGTGAGGGCTGATCTCTCCGCCAGACCAGCTGGGAGCAGCTCACACATCTCCCACACATGGCTCCTCTGCACTTCCAGCAAACGCCAGTACAGCACCATGTGAGTCACAGCAGAGCTGCAGGATTTCAGCCACACGCACACCCAAACTCAGCTCTAAATGCTCAGCTCACTCCAAGAGAGAAGTCACGAAGAAGCTGAGCCACCCCACAGCCGAGGTCACTGGAAGACACCTCCCAAACATCATACTGCCAGACAGGACAGAAGGCATTGGAGGGGGCTTCCAGCAGCACAACAATCTGAGGTGTGAGAAAATGCATCTTACAAACACACCAGAGAACACATGGCCCCATGTGGGATTTAAGAGATACCATTTCCCTCCCAGGTCAGACTGGCAGAGACAGCTGGAGTCTTCCCCACCTCTGACATGGCAAACAGCCACTTCCAGGTTTTCCTCCTACCCCACCAGGGAGCTTGATTCAATGTCACCCATCTCTCAAATAAAGTCACTCCTCCATGTTTATGCAGCTCCCAAATTTCTAACACCCACCCCATCATGTTTCTATTGGAGTACGTGGAAATGCTGCAAGGTACAGACACACAGGGCATGAGCCCTCCTGGATCACACCGTGATGGCACTAATGGGATTTAGCCCAGCCCTGGAAGGCTGCAGGGCTTCCTTGTCAGACTCCAGGACAGCTGCAGGTACCCACCACCACCTGAATGTCACAGCTGAACTCCAACAGAGTTTACTACTTTGCAACAAATCCACCTTAATCTGAGCCTCCTTAAAAAACAAACAAACCCAAACCAAGGCCAAACCATCACGAGAAAACTTTTCCCCACCACACCCTCCTTTACTGATATTTGGTTTTACAGCTAGTAAGAGCACCAGTTGCAGTGCAAGACAGAAAATCGCCATTTCCACAACTGTTCAGAGCTTGGGCTCTAGTTTATCTTCTCTGGGCTCTCTGCAGAGACCTGACCTCTTATTGTATATTCTGCAAAACCAACCAAAAACTGACTCAGAAATATTACAGATTATGCAAGAACAGTCCTACTCCAAGAAGTACAGACACTGACCTTCAAAGAAAGTTTAAAGTACTTTTTGCATTCCCATTTGTCAAGTTAGAGAAGATGGAAATGCCTCATCCAGGGGTGAACACCCAACATTGGATAAATTATTTTTTTTAACATACAAAAATTCCTTACTAAAGGCATGCTCTATTTGCACATTCCTGCGGTGGATCCTTTTCCAAGTCCAAAAAATCCAAGGGAATTTTTCCAACCCCTCAAGTGATGATAGATTCAGAACATGTTAGTATTCAACAAAGAAATAATGCATGCATGATCTAAGTCATCACACATTTTAATTAGTGGGCCGTTAATAAAAAACAGGTCTTTACACAACTAAATTTAAATCCTCTTCTCTTCACAAATCAACTATTTTTATCACAGTAATGCCGGAATTCCAGGAAAAGCAGAAAACTTGATTTTGTGGAAAACAAAAACCAGAAACACAACAACAAAAACCAACTCAAATATTCTGTAAATTACATATGACCGGCACTTTTTTTTGTCTGCCAATCTCAAGAACTCTAATTCCTTATGTGAGGAATTCCTCTGTACAGGCATAGCAACATTCAACAACCACATTTCTAGGAGTTTCTACCACCTGAAGAAAATACACTTGATTTGAGCACTACTCACTGCGCTGGGGAAAGGAAGATGATGCATCCAGCTGAATTACCTATAAAAACATACTGACCTTTTTAAGTTCATATCACTGAAAGTCCATTTTAAAGGAATAGCCAGCTCTAGCAAAACACATCCATATCTTATTGTAAGAACCAACATAGAACCACTCGTTTTAGGAAGGCAAGCAGAGGTGAGTAGCGCTCTCTAAAATATTACTTGAATTGTGCATGGAATTGCTTTTATGCAATAACACAAAATTCCCCTTTTCTAGGGCATCATCTGACAACTGAGAAAGAACATTAGTGATGAACACCTTAGGGACCCATTCAGAATTCAGCTGCCTCTAGCAATATTTTAATATCTATTCATCTTTGCATACCTATTTGTTCACATACTTTTCAGACCTGTGGGTGAAATTCAGGCTGCTGAGGTCAACTGTGGTGATGTCAACACAGTGAAACAAGTGAAATGGTGTAGCAAGAACCTTAGTTTGCAGACATAAAGACAACTTCTGTAGGTCGCAACTCTTCCTTTTAATATAAGCAAATGTGATTGTTGAATTTGGAGAGAAAAGGCCAGGATTTTCAGGTATGTGTGATGGTTTTCACTGCGTATATTTTAATTTGTCCAAAAAGGCTTTTTTATGTTAATGCCAACAGGAGCCCATTACTCCTTCTCAGCACGATAAATCTTACTGCATTTGAAGGTGCTCACTACCTAACACCTTGAGGTTTGGTGGAATTTGGGTGCTCCCACACTTGCGCTCCTTTTAAAATCCCACTGTAAAACCTCAGGAGGATTCCAGCAGAATTTAAAAATCCTGAAGATACTGAACATGGAAAAAAGTAACACTCTGAGGTAACCCAGTGCACAGCCAAATAGGCTGGTAAAATGTGATTTGGACCAAAGCAGTGCCGAAGTCTGAGTCCACAGCAAGGCCAAAGCAAGCCCTGCTGCTCAGGAAGCAGCAGAGAGGCTGCACTGCAGACTGAGGTACGTGGATCACACCCTGGACAGATCAGCCCTACAGCCTACAGTGGGTGGAAAGCCACAGCCCTTCCCCACTTCAGACTTCCAGGGGCAGAAGAGGCTGGAAAAATGAAGCAAAAACAAAGAGTCCCAGGAGACAAGGACATTGCTGTTCAGGGCTCATTTTACAAGCCTATGACCTGCCCCCATTTGATACAGGACAATCCTCCTGAAGCAATAAATATTGACAAACGTTTTAAGAGACATGTGGTGGGGAAAGGGTTGTTTTCACTGGAAAGTAGCCAAGCTGATACTTCCCATATGGTGATATCATTACTAGTGCTTCCATATGGTAAAGACATTTCCTGCATAATCTCGAAATGAATGGAGAAGAGATAAGTGTGGGGGAAGGGAAGGCCACAGGACATCATTCAAACCCAGGTCCTTGGGTACGATCTCTCCCAAAAAGACACCTATCCAGCTCTCCCCCTTCCCTGAAAAAAGCTGGTTACACACACAGAAGGACTTCAAGGACTCACAGAAATCTGCCTTCCACACCAGCCTCTCTTTGTGAAGTACATTTGCCACTAACTGCTTGCTCAATGTTTTCTGCTTACAAGGAAGTTAAAATACAGAAGGACAAAAAAGAGAGACTGAGACCTTCTGAGCTATTGCTGACACTGCCCCCATGCACTCTTGATGCAATAGGGAATTTCATGGATCCTCCTGTTTCACACTTATATTTTCTCTTCACCATCTTTCCCCAGATTCTCCATTCTCATTTTAAGCCCCAAAAATCTAACAAAACATTTTCACACAACCCAGAACTGCAGAGATTGTGGCTGCTCTCAAAAAAGACCTTGAAGTAACACAGTGCACACATCCTCCTAAACAAGACGGGGATATAAGAAATTGATCTTCAAAGCTTTTATCTGCTGTGACTCTTTATGTCAAAAGGTTTAAAGAGAATCTTACTTTAATATCTGGAAATTGGCCGAGGTATGTATCCATGGTCAGAAGTGCTTGATCCACCAGCTTCTGATGGAAATCTGTCCATAGGAGATCATTGTTCTGAAAAACAAAAATAATGAGTTAACTATTAAGAACACAGGGCTCCACATTTCTGTTTTTCTCTGTGAGTGCTCCAGTCAACAGTCTTGGGCCCTCAGAGCTCTAAAGAAATAGTAATTTCTTTGGAAAACTAATGATCAGAGAAGTCATTTGAAAACAGAAATCTTGGCAGTAATGAAAAAGCCTGATGCTGCTAATTCAGGTGTCCTCTCCAAGGACCAAATGTCTTTGAAGGCCTATCTTTCCCCTGCAATGTTAAACTCAAGTCTGTACAATGCAATATGAATGTCAGGCTGGTTTTACCTCCTTCTCCCAGCAGCCACAAAAAGGGACACCCGACTCCATAAGGCACCATTTTCTACTTTTTATTGCAATACAGCTTTCTGGATAAGCATGAACAACAACAGAAAGCTACTCTAGCAGTCTTCTGCCCTCAACCTGTCTCCACAGCCCAATGGAGGCCACAGCCAAGGTCTGCACCCTGAGCTATGCCCAGCTTATCCTTGACCTTAGCTCAGGCACAGTCATTTCCTATCAACACCTTGGATTAGGTGAAAATTACCCCTCTTTCCTGTTTTTCCACTTGAACAAAGGGTCTTGGCTAAAACGTTCAGGAGAAATTCCTCCTTTATGCTTTTTATTTGGCAGGAATAACTCTTCTCTCTCACCTGTCTTTTCACAAGCAAAATATAAACAAGGCATTAAAGGGGGAGGTGGAGAGATGGAAATATTCATGCAAACCCAAAGGGTAGCTACAGTTAGTTCTCAGGATTCATGCTCCCTTTGACCTCTCTGGCTCAAATTTTTTGAAGAGTCAGTCTCTTGGGAGGCACCAGAGTGGCTCAGGAAGAAACAAGGCCAAGAGAGACTGTGAAGCCAAACCAGCTGAAACACAACTCCATTTTTTACTGCAACAGCACTTCCTAATGCAAAGTTTCCATGTTAATGAAAAAACTGATCTGGAAACATTCAGGTTTTGTTTGAGTTATCTGCTTTGAAGTAATTTCCTGGGGCAAGATACAGATGTTATTTCACGTTGAGATTTTCTGCAGGGGAAAGAAGGGGAAAGAAAGAATCCTCCTCTTGCTCCCCCTGTCTATTCCTTCACCAGTCCTCCAAATGCCACAGACAGCTGCAGATAAGCCCAGTCCTGCAGCCTCATGGCAAATGAATCCACAGAGCTGAATACCACAGCTGCTGCTCAGCAGAACAGCTGAGCAGGAGAGCAGAGGGTGCTGCCTCCAGCTGGACCCACCACAGGCACAAGCCAAGGGGGAGCCACACTGCCAAATGACTGTGCCCTAAACTCCGCAGAAAACACCTGGGCAAGTTGGACAGGCATCACCTCACCAAGGGATGAGGACAACAGCAGTTTGGGGCGACACATGGCTCAGCCAAACGAGGGAGCAACTGAAAGAAGGCAGCTGGAGGTACTGCCATGTTGCAGCTACACAACTGGCTGCTCTGACTATGCTTCAGCCATAGCTTTATCTTCCCCTTTCTCATACACAGAACATAAGCAGTACACCCAGCCGAACCTACTGACTCTGTTTTGGCATCCTCTGTCTCCATTTAGCCACTTTGGGGAGAACAAATTGCTTCTCAGCATAAGTATATGGTTCTGTGCAACATACAAGCATCTGGCAACAGTGTCCTACAAAAACACAGTCCACATCCTTTCAGCCTTCCTTTCTTCACAAGACTGAGTTTGTCTCCAATTCTTCTGCAAAGTCATAAGCCTAAAGAAGTGTGGTGCACAGACATAGCTTCCAAAGCTCATCTCTGCTGACAGAGCAAGACTGGACACCCCCACATCCTGGACCAAGTCTTACCTCTGCTATTTTATTTGTGTCATCTCTTCCAGGCCAATCTGGTTCATAAACCTCCTGCAAACACTCTGTCAGCTTCTTGGAGGCCTCGTGCATAGCTAGGAAAGAAGACGGAACTGTTCAGACAAAGAAGAAAATAACGTGTTCCTCACAGTTTAACCCTTATCCTGAGGACTGGAGGCACGGGAAGGTTACAGCAGATGCTGAGCTCTTCCTCACTAAAGTCTGAGCCTTGATGACACACAGATGGAATGAAAGCAGAAGGAGAAAGGAACCAAGGATGCAGTTGCATCAAACCCTTTGGTATTTGTCCTCCGCTGCCAGAATATGTGAAGGTACATCTGCTAAGACAGCACCACGTGTTTGGAATCAAAGCACAATCCCATTCCATCCCAGCTGGTCCTGAAGGATTCTGAAAGCCTCCCCCTGCCCCAGACAAGGCTGACCTTTCCTGCAACTCACACCTGGGGAAACACCAGGAAGGGGACGGCTGCAGAAACCTCACTCTGTGGGTAAGCATTAGAGGGAAACAATCCTCTGCTCATGCAGACCTTACCTTTAACAGAAGCCAAGTAAGTTCGGAGGTCCTTCTGCAGCCTCGTGCCTTCAGTCTGTGAATGAGACCATCAGTTATCCTCTCAGCTAAAGGGAGAGTAAGAAGCACTCAAGCATTTCTACTTAAAGAAAACTGGTCTTGCAGATGGGCTACACAACAGTCCTATGATCCCATGAAACCTCAAGCTATCACATTTTTTGCATTTTTCTGCTCTGTGTTCTAGGAACTTCCAGGACTTTTGCAGCAAATGTAGTCATAATTCCTCTCCTCTTGTACTCTCTTTGGGTCAGTTCCCAATGCTTCCCCAGACTAGAAGACTTTTTGTTTGTAAAACTGGCCAGCTCTTTCTGATCCCTCATTTCCTTTGCTGATGGCAGTAGGAAAAAAACAAATGTGTACTCATCCAGAACTTTCAAGGCATGGAAAACAAATTGGGCCATGCTGTTGGAAGCACATGGATTTCTCACAAAGCTATGCTATAACTGCCACTTCAACAGCTGAGCAGATTTAGCCTCTGCTTAGAGAGCACAGCTGCACTGGGAGCACAAAGGATCACAGCATGAGCTCAGCTGAGACAAGAAGTGCCTGAGCGGTGGGGAGGGCTGATGGCAAACATCTGCTTTTGAAGCCAGTAGCACTGAGGCAGCTGTCGGAGATGTCCTGTGAGCTCCCTGTCTCTGGAGTTGTCTTCAGCTGTCAAAATTCATTATGCTGGGGGCCCCCTCAATGGGGCACAAACCGGGAAGGAGGAGGAATAGCAGCAGGCTGTGAGGTTCAGTGGTTGCTCTTCTGCATTCTTGTTTTGCAAAAGATATCTAAAGCCCCACCAATGGACTCATTATTCCAAAGCCATGGGGACAAAAGTATTCTCTGAGTGGAAAACTGGCACCACATTCAAATGTCAAATCAATACTTCTAGGTAGATCACTCAAAAACCTGTAAGTCAGGGCCTGAAAATGGGAGCATGCAATTGCAGCAATGCAGAACCAGCCTTCTGTGTCCTCCAGGCATCCTCACCAGCATGTGGTGCTGCATCCTGCAGCTGGAGTGGCCCCAGTCACCTCTTGCTGATGTTTAAACTCAGAGTTACAGCTGATCTCTGTCATTACTCTTAGAAGTACTCAGCCTGACAGAGAGAGTGAACAGAATTTACAGCCTATAAGCTCTGCAAGCAGAAAGATTTTCAAGGAGAGACCCATGTTCAGACTTTTGCCCTGAATCCTGTTTTCCCAGCTCCCCTGAGCACCTCTGGTTCCTGTCCATCCAGCTCCCTCTCTGGCATTTCCAGACAGTAAAGCAGCTCCCTCGCTAAAAAGGCTTTTTAAAAAAAAATATTATTTTAAGCATTAATGTTTTCCCATAAAACTTCTGGGTAACTTTTAAGACCACTGCCTTTTCTCTATGCATGCAGCACCTCCTTTCTTCAAGCAGCCTATAGTGAGCTGTCAAGTACTGCCACAATTTTGCACATATTATAGAATCGTTAAGTCTGGAAAAGACCTCCAAGATCGCCAAGTCCAAACTTTGACTGAATACCACCATGCCCACTAAAGCAGTGCCACGTCTATGTGTTCTCTGAACACTTCCAGGTATGGCGTCTCTGGGGAGCCTGTTCCAAAATACCTCTCACAATGCAGTTAGACACTGTGAAATACTGTACAAAACAGAAACTTCCAACACTCTTGAGTGCACATTTAAAAGATGCTTCTTAAACTGGTAATGGTAAAAAAAGTAGGGAAAAGAGTCAAACTGAAATCAGAAAAACAAATCCACTTCCCAGTTATCAAAGCATGTTCAGGTGTGCAGAGAGAAGTTACAAAGGTATGGCTCAAAAATAAGATGTTTAAACACACAAGTGTCATCTTACTGGAACAGATATTGCCATACGGGCAATCACAATGTAATTCAAGCCCACGAGCCTATAACACAACCAAGTGTAACATGAAGGACAGTATGTACAGAAAGACAGATATTTAAAAATAGAAGCACTATGCTTGGGAGGCTGGAAGACATCTCTCTCTCTCCAAAGACCTAAGGAACCACCTATTACTTATAGCTCTGTGAAAGACAAAGACCACAGTGGTTGGATATCTTTTTGTGCTTTCTTATCTTGGAAACAAGCCCTAGCTAAGTATATGATTTTCTGTAGAGCTGCTTCTTGGTAGTAGACAGGTATCCTAAAACCCTTTTCCCCCAATCTTCAAAAGAAATTATTTCATCCTAATATTAGACTGTAACCCCTTTACATCACCCCTTTGGTATTGCAGTTCTACTGGGAAGGATTTTATTATCAGCAGGGATGTTCGACAGCTGAGGGGGGCAGGAGGTAATGTCTTGTTCCAGATTAGACTAATGTAGGGCTGGAAGAGCAGTCTGTGTAATTACAGGGAGGGGAAGCATTGAAACAACAGCTTCAGGTAAGCCCCCACTCAGTAAAACGTCAGAATTACTAAGACACAGAGCATGAACAACTGGTGAGAAGCTCCACCCTGGGGTACCAGGGAGGCTATTAAGCTTGTTTTACCACATAGGGCTGAAATGGAAACTGCCGGGCAAGAAGGGTTCTTGTCTGAGAAGAAAACCTCTCTGAGCTACTGCCTGTAAAGGGAACCTACTCTGCAAGAGGGAAGATGCAGTCCGCGCTGCTGCCCTGCAGCTGGGGCTGTGCCAACGCAGCGTGGTGCAGGCAGAGGTGGGTGCAGCCTGTGCCAGCAGCAGCTTCCCTCTCATGTGCTTGGTGTGAAAGACTGTGAACAGCCCAGAACTTCCACACAAGTGGCAGCTCATGAAGGGCACTGAAATCCAGCTGCTCTGCCAGACAGAAACACACACAGTGCCAGGTGCAAGGGCTGCCACCAGCCTCGCCCTGTCCCTCCAGTGGGGACTTCAAGGCAGGGCAAGAGAAGCCAAAGCCTGGCACGCCTCAGGCAGGGGCTGAGTTGCACTGTTCTAGCAGGACAGTTGCTCCCAGGTCAGCAAGGACAATTCCTGGGACAGATCACTGCACCAGTGACTGAATACAAGTGACACTGGGAAAGGGAAGGAGGGGGAGGCCTTCAAATGGACTTTTGGGTAGGTTAATATCCAAAGAATCTCCATGAGGGAGTAATGAGGGGCAGTTCTGCTGCTTGTCAAGCCTTCAAGAGACACAGGCAAGCCCTGCAGATGCATGGCTGTGTCCAGCTCTTTTGTCACAAAATAAATCCATCTGTCCAAGGTAAAAAGTTCCATTCAGGGACCTCAGAGTGGTGCTCTTATACGAACTCGGATGCACAGAGAACTGGGAAGTGCAATGCTTCCCCTTATGTCCCCTTAACCACTATTTGAGAGAACCACAAATAGCCTGGTTGAAAATGAGTGATTTTAGACCTGCACTCCACTCAATGACAGCCCACACGCAGAAACGAGAGTCAAAGCAGTCCAACACAGTCATTAAGAGGAGCCTCTAATCAGGCAGTGAACAAGGCCACTGCCTGCTCACAGCCCAGCCAGTTCCACAGGAGAGCAGAGCTGTTCTGTCACCAGCCTGCACCAAAAGGTCAGCTTTCCTCCAGACTTTTATTTCCCACTGGAGCAGACTATGTAATGAAAGGTCATAGAAATCTCAAAGATAACTATACTAGACACACCTCATACATACAAAAATAAAAACAAATGCATGTGTATATGCACATGTAGCTCATTTTTTATTCCCCTAGTCTAAATGGCATGATAACTCTGCAGCTCTGGATATCCTAAGAATCCAGCTAATTCACATTCATGGTTTGCCCTGTAAAACAGGCATTGTCTGCTTTTATTTTAGTAATAGGGAAACTGAAGAGCAAAGCAAAACCAGCAGAACCCAAGCAGCAAATACAGAGCAGTCTCCAGCTTCTTTGATAAATTATTTGGGGAATTTAGTTCATGGTTTGCTCCGCAAGACAGGAAAAGAAATTCAGATGTAAGGGACACAAGAGGCATTGCGTCTTTAACAGGTTCCTCACTGCACTACTGGAACTCATTGCTTTGGAAATTGAAAAGCCATCCCAGACAGTCACATTTAGAAATTTGGATTTGAGTTTTTTGAGAGTTCAGGATTTGATTTTTGATATTAAAGGAGTTTAAAAGGTTGTTTCTTAACTGCTGAAAAATTATACCAAAAAACTCACATCTGGTAATGTCATGCTGTCTGAAAACAGATAAAATGTATTCTGCTGTCTACAAGAGAATATCATTGCTGGATATGCTACAGACATCCTGCATGAACTTCTGGAGCAACAGCTACTATTGCTGCCAAGAGAACGAGCATTAGTGTCCAGGAATCTGCAATCAGCTCTGGTTAGACATAAGACAAAGTCAGACTGAAGGATTTTCATTACATTCAGCTGTGGCAAATCCCTACTCAGCTGGTTTTGCAACACATAACCACATCTGTTGAGTCTCAACAGACACGATGCAGCTGCCACTAACAGCTCAAGAAAAAGGTCCTAAATGTGCCAGGCCACAAAAGGGCTAACAGATTTCTTCAGCACCACCTGAGCTATGCCGTGGCACACATTTCCTTCCATGAAACAGAAGCAATGCTTCCCCTAACTACAAGCACGAGCATGCAAAACCCACATGGTAACTGCTGTTTTCCCTTCTGGGTGGCTGAAGCCTCTAGATAAAAAATAAATTAAAAATAAAACAAAACACACCCAGTTGAAGACAGAAACCTACTGCCGTTGAAGTAGGAGGGTGGGGAAAAATTGCTACACTGTTAAAATATTTCTGTGCACTAAAATATTGGGGATGAGGCATACATGTGGAAGAATAATGACTCAGGCCTGACACAGGGATTGTGCAAGTATGGGGAGGAAGTCAGATTTAGGTCCTAGCCATGGAAGGATGTTCCCTTTTCACCATTTGCTTTCTTTGTCTCTTCTGCCCTTCACTGTACTTAGTGAAGGGAAAGTACTTAGTGAAGTTTCAGTGAAACTGAAACTGCCTTGTTCCATTTTATTTCTCATTTGTTTCCCATCCTATCCCTCTTTCAGGGACACAATGTTGCTCTTATATCTCTGCTTCCAGCGGAGCAGGAAAAATTACATTACAAAACAACTGCTAACTGAAAAAACTGTTCTGGTTGAGCTATTTCTTTTTCTAAAATTGGGTCTAGCACAAGTATTATTTTTACCAATCTCTTCACTCTTATGACCAGTGACAGGACCTGAGGAAACAGTATGATGCTGAGGCAGGGGAGATTTAGGTTGGGTATCAAGAAAAGGTTCTTCACCCAGAGGGTGGCTGGGCACTGGAACAGGCTCTCCAGGGAAGTGGTCACAGCACCAAGCCTGACAGAGTTCAGGAAGCATTTGGACAATGCTCTGGGGCACATGGTGTGACTCTTGGGGTGTCCTGTGCAAGGCCAGGACTTGGACTCAATGATCCTGATGGGCCCATTCCAACTCAGCACATTCTATGGTTCTGTCACTGATTCCATGAAAGGGACTCTGGAAGTCACAGTGTCATTTCTTGTAAGTGAAAAGTTATGAGTTTTGGGTCACTTCAACAGGCTTATGTCATTGTTTAATTTAACAGCCTTTAATTGCACATTGCAGCAGATGACTGGAAGCTAATACTGAAACCCAGGGTGCAATTACATACTGCCAATTATCTTACCAGCTGTTTGTTGAAGTTCTGCACACACTGTTCAAACTGCTCATCTTTTGTTTCGTCTGCTTTACCAAGCTTCTGAAGGACCTGTAGAGGGAGAGAAGAAAGGAGACTTCAAACAGGGATACAGCAAAGAAGAGAAAAAGAAACAGTTCCACATTTTGGGTTCTAAGGCTGAGAGAAAGAAAGTCAAAAAGTCACCCTTATTCCTGCACTCTGAATTTTCAGAATATTTTTCTACACAGTCATAGTTTGAAAACAGACTTACAGAGGAGTCAGGAAGAACTCGGACCTCTTACATTCCGCAGCACTGAAGAGCATGACTGAGGCTTGTCTTTCACTGGTCTAATGCTCTTTGCACACAACGGCAATAGCAATCCAGTTGTTTATCTCCTGAAGCAGCAAGACACAAACCACATGCCTAATATGCCTCGTACTGTGCAGTTGCACTTATCCTGATTTCAAACTAGTCTCTGGTCCAGACAGAGTGGGGCTCTGCTCCCAGAACAGCTGGATGGTCCTCAAACATAGAAAGCTGTGCAGAGATCTCAGGGACAGAGGGTGGGTGGACCAGTGAAGTCCCACCTTTTTTCCACCTTTTCTCACTACGCGCACGCCTGACAAGTGCTGGCTGCTGACAGTAACTGGGGACCTTACACCATTAATCCGTGTGACACTCAGTCCAAGTGTCACCTCTGAGAGTGCCAGCAGCCACCTCCCTGCACAGCACAGCTCCCCACAGCCTGTAAAAAAATCCTTATCGGACTACTTCTCTTATCACCTTTTTCTCTTAGTTCCCTCTCCAGGCAGCTAAGTGGACTGCTCCCAAGCTTGGAACAAAGAAGCATTTCATGTGCTGGGCTGGCAGGTATGTTCATCACAAGAAGTCTGTGCAAACCCGGGGAGGAGGGCAGCAGCTATTTTTCATGCTCCAAGCAACTCCAGCTGCAAGGAGACTGGGATATACACTGTCACTGGTTAACATCAATTACATCATCTCTCTTAATCAAAACTAAAACCTAACCATGCCAAAAAAAGAAAAAAAAAATCTTGTCTTAGAGGGACGGTGAAACCAGAGAAAAGCCATCCCAATCCTCGATCACAGGAGGTTTTGGTGAGCCAAAGGTGAGCTAGGAAGGGAGCTGAGGGAGCACCTCAACAAGCAAGGCAGCCCTGTCTGGAAAAGGCACAACTGCCCAAGAGGGCAGAGTCTCTCCAGCTCTCTCTCCCAGAGCTGGAGTCTCCCTTGCTCTGCTGAGCACAGCACAGCAGCCCTTTACCCACAGAGCCCAGCTGCCATGTTCAGCCCCTTCTGGGGAGAAGGGGATTAAGATGGAAAAAGCAGGTGCCTGTTACTGACATCAGGTCTACAGGTAGACCATTACTAGGTGTTCCCAGATCAGCTACTCTGAGGGACTGGTCTGGCCAGAAAGCTGTGACAGCCACCCAAACCAGTTTCCTTCAGCTGCCTTTGCTACACACGGATCTTCTCAGAGAACATAAGGAGAATTTTTCCTCTGCAAGGCAGGGATCAGTCTTTCATGACTGGTCCACAAAATCCCTCTGCAATGGGATGTAGAATAGAATATTTTCAATTTAAAGGGACATACAGCAATCATTTAGTCCAACTGCCAATGCACCTACTGGCCGACTCTCTTTTTTTATACTGTTGACGTATAACACCTGTTATGCATATTTGGCTAATCTCAGTTTCTCTCTCCTCCATATATGAACAGATATTCCCATGCCACCCCTGACCACAGTAACTGTCTGTAGTGGTAGACATGATAAGTAAGTACAGTCATTCAGCATCCAGCTCCTAAATCCCCTTATTTCGGCTGGGGGATTAAATGTCTAGGAGGGGAATCACTGTTTCTCATTCTCTCTCAGATCAAGAGCTTCTCTTCACCTCCAGAAATTACTGAGGTATTCCAATGTCAGCAAAAGGAGGGAAAAGAACACACAGACAGAGTACCCTCTTCGTCACCAAGAGCTGAATCAAGAGCCTCCAGAATTATAAGCACAACTTTCTACAGCTCAAGTGACAGCAACAAACACTGCAGCTACAAGTGCCCAATGTGCTTGGTAAATCTGTCTACACAGCAGGACACAGACAGCATGAATATTCCTTTCTTCTTCACCAACCCTTGGCACACAAGAGCTTGCTGGAGACAGAAGAAGCAATGTTGGTTGTACTGGCAGAGTCCTGTACACCAGACACTGTTGTCTCCTGTGCTCATCCACTCCAGCAAAGAGGAGCACATCCCACAGCAACACTGCTGCTGAGGCTACACATTCCTCTGTCATGCCGGCGGCAGAGAAGGATTCAGTATGGCCTCATCTTTCTCATCAGGTGGTATGGGGAACTCCCTCCAGAAAGAATGCTGCTGAAAGTCCTGTGTTCAGCTGCACTCCCCCCTAGGCTGCCAGATCCATGGAGCAGGGATTTCCCACCTGCTGGGTGACTTTCTAGGTGTCCAAAGAGCAGGCACACTAATAGCACACATCACTGATAACAATAAAGTATGCAAGCTGTAAATTCCAAAGCAGAATGATGCAGATCCGCAATGTGCAGATCAATAGAATTATTGGGGATATAAAGGAGATTTTTATGGGGCAATCCATCTGTCTGGCTAGTGATGTGATGCTTTCAGGCCTGGAGGGGAGGGAAGGAGAGCATTTAACTGGGAGGAATCTGGAGTATGTCACTAGGGTCAAAGGTTTAGAACAGCTTCGGTGTAAAACACGAAGCAGCACTGACAGACTATTCATTACAGAGCCACATGCCTGCTTCCAACATATCCAAGGAGGTAATTTCCAGTTTCACTGCCCCTTGGGGAACATGCACTCAGTGTGGGATCATCTGGCCAGCCAGGAAAATCTTGTTCCGCTGTGCTGAGCTGCTCTGCACAATTCCTGCAAAACACTGGGCACTGGAGGGGCTCTAACTCCCAGCCTGTCTCTAAGGAAAAAGCTCCTGCTGTAACAGGGAAGTTCAGGTCAGGAGCAGCTCTGAATGAGGAGGGAGGAAGCAAAAAGAAACCCTGCATGATTCCAGTGGTGACAAGGGGTGGGTGAAACAGATTGACTTGGGGATGTCTGCAAAGGAACAAGGCAAGGAAAACAAAATCAGTTACAAGAGAGAGGCTGTGAGAAGTGAATCCCTGGCTACACAAAAAGCCCTGCTCTTGCTTCCTACACTATTCCCCATCTGGGACAAGGCTTGTGCGCCCTGTCTTTGCTGGCCCTACGGAGAATTCCCAGCTATACAATGATCCCTTTTTTACCTATGATGCAGCAGAGAGACAACAGCCCTGGGCTGCAGCAGGACAGTGGTTATCTTCTCATAATGCTCTCCCTCACAACCAGATCTGCCCCACACGAACAGCCCAGAGGTCAAACCCCAAATCATCTGAGCAGCACAGAAGGATGGCGCCACAATGCAGGCCCCCAAGCCAACTCCCAGCTCCCCCACCAAAGCGCTGTGCTGGCAAGTTGTACTAACGAATCCCTCTGGAAGTCCCTGAAGCAGGCAGGGATGAAGCAGATGGCCCTGGGTGTGCTGCTGACTGCAGACATGTCTGTGCTCACTGCTAGTAACCCGTGAGCTCACAGGACAACTCCCCTCCCCGGGCTGGTGCGTGCCGTCATAGGTCAGGCTATTCCGGGTGAGCCGGGGCTGCTCCCTCCCTTCCCCTGCGACAGTTTTTAATCCTCCAGCTCACTGCAAAGCCAGATAAAGTTCAGATGGAAACTTCAGGCTCTTTGATAGCTATTAATGGAGCAGATTTACCAGGGTAGCAGACAGGACTCCACTAGAGCTCCCAAATCGCGGAGTGGAACAGAGATGGTGTGATGTGTCAGCTGCTGTCTGGTGGCAAACCACACCAGCAGCGGGCACAGTTCTGGCATTTAAAGGATTAAGCAGCAACCATGGCTAGGCACTCCTTGGTCTGCCCTTGACCCCAGGAGTCCTGGCCCTGCATAAGGATAGGGATCATTTCAAGCTGGGGTGAAGGAGGGAATACTTTGTATGAATTCTACACACACCTTGTGGGACAGAGTTCAGAGGAGGCTCTAGCACTGCTGCGGGTTTCAGTCTTGGTTTGCTATGGATTCACGCTGAAGGGATGGGGCTGACATCCTAGCCAGTGCTTTAGGCCTCAGGTACTAAATATCTTTTCCAGCATTTCTCAGAAAACAGATCTCTTCCAATATTTATAGCTATACCTGCAAATGCTCTGCATTTCTCATACACTAAGACCAATAGGCACAGACCAGCTACTGTAGTAGCAGCAAAGAGAGCCAAATTCCACTCATGGAGCCTCAGTTTTTCCCCGCATTTGAATAAAAGCAACAAACAAAACAAGAAGACTCAGAGTTAGACTTTGAAGAGTTAGAAGTTTTAAAAACACTTTAAGAACCTAAAAGGCAAGATGCTATTAACAAATCAGTAAATAATCACATTCCTTTCATATCACTTATGTGTTTGCAATCTGCTGTTGTGGGCAGAACTATCTGCAGTAAGCTTGGAATTGCTATACTTTGAGAAGTGAGGTAAACACAGAAGGGGTGGACAGGGAAATATGAAAATCCTGATACCAGAGATGTGTCATTTCTTAGCAATGGTCAGAGAAGCAGAGGCATGAAACAGCCTTTAAAAACAGCAGCTGCTCCTAGCAAAATTGAAAATGTGCTTTTGGATACCCAAGTTGCAGGTTCTCCTCAAAGACCATTAGATTCACACGATGACTGATCATTACCTAAATACCACACCTTTGTAGGACTCAAAAGGAAGTATCTCATCTGACTGCAATTTACCCCTTTTTTCCCCAGGTGTGTACAGGTGGAAACATTCCTGAAACGCAAGCCCCCGTACTGGTTAGCATTGGGTCTCCAGTGCTCTGCTTCACACACTGGGCAGGAAGGGAATGGAGATCTGGACATCAGCCCTGTGACCATCAAACTGTCTGACGTAGAAGAGCAATCCCCAGTAAGGACAAATGCTGGCAGTGCAGCAGCTGTCAGCATCAAGAAGCAGTATCAGACCAACTAAAATGCAGTTCTGCTCTGTTCAAAAAAGCAACTGTAACAGATGCACATTTATGCTTTCTAATAAAGAAATATATGCCAGCTGCTTAATGCAGCCGCAGTTCCCAGTCAGCCCCTTCCCTCGCTCCCTTTTGAAAATATCAATGCCACAACACAACAAAAGCCCTGAAACCCCAAATATTCTCAAGAAACCTCATGTAGACTCATTATGTGACCAATAACCTAATAAAACTCTACTTTTCATGATAAATGGGCCACGCAGGCCAAAGACAAGTTTAGGGAATGCAAGTGTTGAGCAGGAAGGCAACAAAATAAATGCATTTATTTTGTGGATCCCAAACAAAGCTAAATCTGCCTCTGAAACATCTGAATTTAGAGCAGAGCAGCCCTGATGAAGTGGGAGTCATTAAGCCCACAGCCAGGGAACTTCAGCCCTACAAGTTCATATCTTAGTATCAGAGAGGGTCTGCACTGACATCTCACTGAAATGGGCCCAATGCCCCTAAATCACTCCATCTCCTGACCTCTCCGCCCCTTATGAACAACACCTCTGACTTTTGCTGGGTCTGCCAACTCCAGTGCATGCATAATCTCCAAGTACCAACTGGGCACTGAGCCAGTAATTACTGTGACTAATTTTGAATTGCAATAAATTGGCATATGCCAATAGGTCAACTAGCAACAGAACAAACAGGCCTTTGATCTCAGGCTGCTGCCTGTTATTCCACAGAAGACATTCTACTCGGAAGAGGAGGAGAAGAAAATAGTGCCCGAGTCAGATGGAAAGCACAAAGCCAAGTAACTTAGTAAGGTACAAACAAACGAAGGTTCATAAGCTTTTTAAGCCTCATTTCTTCTGTGCCTAGATTCAGTGTGATTTGTTCAATGAAGTAGATTTGTGCTCATCGAATACTTTGGTTACTGCATTCAGATTTGGGGAGAAAAGCCTGAGCAGCAGTGGGAATCCGCTCCCCCCCACTCCAGCCCTCCCCAGGAGCAGGGCACGTCCTCCTGCCCTCCACGCCTGACTCCAGGCTGGTTTTGGGGACAGCCTGGCTTTCCTCATGCCAGCCTGACACAATTAGGTCTTTCTTTGAAACAACTGGACAAAGGAAGATGGGGGTGGAGAAGAAGAAACTCCAAACATATTAATGCTTCATTTTAAATTGAGGAAATTATTCCCATAGCTGAGCAATCACCAAGACCCTTGGATCACCGGAAGATGGGAAAGGGCAATGTCAAACTTGGCACACACAGAGCAGTTCTTGTTTGCTGCTTACTTGCTAACAAGGTTCAACAGATCCCACAAAGACAAGACATTTCCTCTGTTACAGAACTAAGTGTTGGGAAATGAGGATTCAATGCTGCATTTTGTTAGGGACTTCCTGAATGACCTGGAAAAGGCATGTCTAATGTCATACCCACCCAGCTGTAAAGGGGAGTGTTTGGTCAGCATCTCACAGAGTCACCAAATTTATCCCTGGCATTTCCAGCTGGCAAATGGGAAAGAGAGGAACAGAGAGATGAGGTGACCAGTTTTGAATGCTCAGCTCAAGACACGCTGAGTTTGATTTTCACAGGTGTCCCTCTAGTTAAACTATGTGAGAATTTGAATGCTTAGAGCCATATTCTAAAACTCAAAAAACTAAAAATACAATTTTCCGTTCACATACCCAAAAAATACATTAACAGTGAAGAATTTAAATCATTAGGATGGATTGCATGAAGGTTCTTTGCTAATGAAAGACTTTAAGACAAGCATTTTAAATGTGATTTAAGCCAGTTTGATCCTACTCTACATAGGGGACCTTGTAAGGCCCTTCCCAAGATATTCTTCCCAAACCCAGAAGATGACAGCTTCAATGAAGATCAATCACTTTGTCTCTGAACAAACATCCTTCTCAAAAAGACCTCATTCCTTTCTCCATACAACATGAAATGTAACATAAACCCAAGTGTGACTAGATAAAAACAGCACGTATAGCCAAAGAAACAGCATGTATGTTTCAAGGAACCATCACCTTCCCTAAATAGCACTATATTAAAAAACTTATGTAGGAGCCACTCATGCTGGATTGCCTTGAAGGCTTACCTCAAGTATTTACCTCTGACAGCTGCTGAACAGCAGCCTCACCATGACCTGCACCCTCAGGACACACCTCTGAAGTTTAATGTGACTCAGTGTGGTCATAATTGGGGTGCCTTTCATGCTTTATCCTTATCTCTCACTCTGTAGTCAATATAGAAAAAATAGACGTTGCAGATTTCTCACTCTGAATTATTTCCTGGAAAACCTGCTTCTCCACAATGGGCTCAAGAAAGAGTTCAGAGCAGCAAGTTTCACCAGGCTGAAGTCAGCATCTTGAAACACACAGGACATCGAGTGTCCTAAGACGATAGGTGACCCCAATGAGAAGAATCAGTTCTAACCCCAGTTTCTGGACATTCCTCCCACAACTACCTCCATGGGTTTAGTGGATCTCAAGCTGTTCCTGCTCCTGGAGCTCAAACAACTGCTCTCCATGCTGTTCTTGGAGAACTCCTGTCTTGTCTGGCTGGTCAAAATTGCTGTGCCCATAGGTAGAACCCTGTGCCTAAGATAAAAAGCCCTCTTGGACATGGAGCCAAAAGTCCAGTTAATCTTCTGCACTAGGAGAAAGGCCAGGATGATTTTCACTACCCTAGTTACCTCTTCGTCTCTTTCTACTGCTCTCAGGATCTGCAATATCATCTGCTGACCCTGCTCTCCATCTCAGCAAGACCAACGTCCCTGAGGACCCACACAAAAAGCATCTTTGTTTGTGGAGTAGAACCTACGACAGTTTCTCCCCAGCCCATTCCTACCCTACTGCCAAGACTCAATTCTTTCTGAAGAAGGTACCAAACACTTTGCCTTCAATTTCCATGCTGTGATCAAATCACTTATCTAAAATGGGCTTTGACATTTTCCTGCCTTAATGCCACTCCCACTCTGGGAAGCCTTCACTACCAGGATCTGCTAACACTGCCTCTAACTATAGTATACTGTCAACAAGCCATTCTTTTTAAAAATGCCCACAGTCCTTTACATTACTGCAAGACTCACCGCTACTTCCCACAGAACTGAGCTACGGTATCTATGTGGGATGGGTTGATTCCTGGCATCCCAAAACACAGCAGCAGGACTTGCTGTGCAAGTCAGAATTCTAAACCAAAAGGCACAGGAAGTACTGTGTAGCTAATCGGTGCTGATTCCAGCCTCATACAGACTCATTAAGGAAAAGGATAAAGATGACATTCAAGTGTACACAAAGCCCAGGGGCTCAGTCAATTTTTTGTGGCATCAGCTTTGCCAAAAAGCCTACAAATAACTAGGTCTTTGAAGAAATGGGCAAGTTCTACATGTACTCCCTTGCTTTTACTTCAGATAAGCACTTTCAGTGGGAAAAAAGTTGTTCATATTACTCTTGAATGGATCCAGTTGAGTTCTAAAGAAAAAAAAATCAGAACAAAAAAACAGTACAAACTTAAAACCTTCAAAACCCCAAACTTGAGAGTTCCCCAATATTACTGGGATATATTTAAAAGCTACACCACAAGCACATTGTTCCACCTAAAATGTTACCTAAAGTACTTTGTAAAAAAAGTCATAAATAGAATTGCTCCCTTAACAGTAGTATGTCCAGTATTTTTTATTAACTGTCCTCAGAAAAGATCAAAAAATGCTTGCAAGGATTTTTAAAATTGGCAATGCAGAAGCCTTCTTTTATTAAAGACCCCAGGGTAACACCCTCTTAGTGGTCAATAGTGAAAAGATATTTCTGAACAAACCCACAGGGTTTTTAAGTCATATGACGAGTCCCCAGATTTTCTTCTAAGAACAGGCTGCCAAGGACAAGCTCTCATTCCAACAACTACTGTGAACACATCTGCATCAAGCAGATCTGCTCTATTAGATACCAGCAAGACAGACCCTGAACTTGGAGATCTTTAGAGGGAGGACACCATGAAGAGACTAAGCCAAGACCACCTCGCTGATCTGGCAGCAAATGCTTTCATCTCGGCAAAGGTCAGACCCAGAACGCTTCAATGTTTTCTCCCAAAAGCACAAATCAAGGTGAAGGCCACAAGGACACTCACCATACCTGTATCAGGTGCAGTACAAATGACATTTCTTGATCGCACATTTGGGGAGAACAGGGCCCTTCCACATTTCACTGCCTATATCAGGCACAGATTTAGCAGCAGTGTGAAAGGGGATGCTGTCCCCATGTTAACACTCACGTATGTTCCCACAGCAGGCAATGACATGAGGAGTTCAGCTGCGCCCTCTTCCCAAAGGATCACAGCTATGTCCTCAACCCAGGGCTGCGCAGACTTCTCAAGTGCCTTTTTCTCATGTGGAAGAAGATGCCAAGGGCAGCTGAGAGAACCCAGCTCAGCTGACATTAGCACAAGGCAGCAAGGCTGTGTGCTGAGGTTCTGTCACACCCACACCAGACAGCAGGGACTGCTGAGTGTCTGTATCTTGTGAGTTTGGCAGATGAAGCCAGAGTGCGAGAGGCACCTCAGGGTGCTTTTGCTTTTTTCTGGTTTGCTTTTTTTTTAAAGAGGGGGCTCCTTCATATGCTAAAGCAGCAGCATTGTTTGCGAAATCCTTAAACATGGTACATGGCAAAGCATGCAGTGCTCCTAGTTATCAGCTCAGTCGCTTCTGTCCTTCACAGTTTCCAGTTCTCAGATATCCAGATCTGGTTCAAGCTCAGCAGCTTTTATTTTTGACACCAACCTCAGAGCTCAGTTACCAGCCCTGGACAAAATGGCTCTGTCCAGCTTCATGCTGGAAGGGTGTCGACAGATGCTGAATATATTACGAACAAGTGGACATGAGCTGTCACTCCCTAAGGAGAAGAAAAAGGCACACTGAGGAAACTTGGTCACTATAAATCAGCTGGAGGGGGGTGTGTTAAAAGATCTTCAGACTGTTTTTATTCCTGCTGTGCACCATACATTCATCAACATTAAAAGAGGTCCATGAAAAACCACAGAATGATAAAACTGCTGCAAAATATTTCAAGGAGAACATTAGGCAGCTTGAAATAGCTCAAAACATCTCTTTATTTGATGAAGTGTGGAAAGAAAAAGTACTTCCTGTTCCATTTTCCTCCAAGAAATGCAGTACCAATCTACCACTCATATCTTTATAGATGTCACATGGAACACCTAGGAATTCAGATACTATCCCATAAATAGCTACTGAAATAATAAGATTCACCAATCAGCCAAATTCAGTACCCTCCATTCACAGGAGTGCTGATGGCCCAACTCTTCTCTCTCACTCTGGTACTCCATGCCCAGAAAATCCCAAATCCAGGCAAACCAGGATTGCTGATTACAGCATCAGTGCAGCTGCAAAAGCCTGGTCAGCTTTGCATCATCGTTCACCCTATGAGACCTCAAGGCAAAAGGCCTTTCTTGTTCCAGATGTGTTGGATTACAGTGGGATCCCAACGCTGAGGTTTTACCCTTCAGAAGTGCTGCAGTCGTACTGCACTATCACACTAACAGGAATGAATCTGGACTGTGTGTCCAGCCTAGGAAAGGGCAGGAGGGTTGCAAAGCACACTTCCCTGAAAATCCTCAAGTCTCCTACAGACAAAAGATGCAGCTCACTCAACAAATACCAAGTGACAGTGGATAACGCTGCTAGCACTGCTTACATAAGTGTAGTTTTGCCAACTTGAAGAGCAAGGACTGAAAGAAGTGGAAACAGAGAGGAAAAGGAATGGTAAAAAACCCTTTCCAGCAAATTTTTCGCACCTGTCATAAGTGTCCAACTGTTTCTGAGAAGCAACAGAGAAGCAAGGTAAGGTGGACACAAAGACGTGGACTGCTGACATGACAGAGCAGGTCTGAGGGGGTTGATACAACCCAGTCCCTCTGCCCTGATTGTACATTTGTACCTATATTTTAGAAAAAAAAGGAAGCCAAACTCAGAAGCTTTCATGCCTTATAAAGGGTGGATGAATCCACTTTTCTAAATGCTGGTGTTGTTCTCAGTTCATCTGTTTTACACAGACACCTTCTCTGGACACTTGAAACCACACCTTTCTGCCCAAGTAACTCTGTTAGCACTGTCTGAAGCCACAGGTGAACTCTCCAGAAACATGTGGCCTGTAAGTTGCTCATGATGTTCACAAAGTGTTGAGGAATTCCACCAGCTTTCATAATACATTTCTCATCATAATGTCAGGGGAGCATTAGTGCAAATCCTTCAAGCATCTAGTGGAGGATATGGAGTGTCAGGGCCTGGTCGAAGAGGCAGATATTTCTATTTGGGTTAAAAATCTGCTGCCAGACCAGGTCTTGGAGAAGACAGCATCAGAAGAAAGTCATGCCCCTGAAAGAATGAAAGCTTACCAAAGGTCTGCAATGGGAGACAAAACCATTCCTCTTTGGGTCATTCATCTGAAATAAAGGAATAGCGACCAAAAGGTGCCCTCACTCAAGCACCATTTCATGGTGTTAAGTTATGCATAAGGACAGGACATTCCTGGCTCAGCCGTCACTGGACAAGGATCTCCTCTCTCTCTCTCTTTCACTGTGCTTCAGCACCATTTGCTTGAAGATTAAATGGAACAGGCTTCCCTGGCAGTCCTCATCCTTCAAGGCAAGGTTGAGAAGCACATTGCCAGCTCTGTTCTCTTGGTCTAGCCTCCTGTGGGAGACAGGAGGATTTTTCTCTCGCAACAAGGTTCATTAACAGGAGACTCTTCCGAAGGAGTAACAGGGATGCGAGGCAAGAAATGGAATCTCAGCAGTCAGCTAAGACATGCTATTTCTAGATGGCTTACAGACATACACCCTCAAAACATGTCACTAGCTGTGCACAGGTGGGGCTAGGGCTACCAGCCAATTCTAAGTTCAGCTTGCCCAAAAAACCCAAACCCACTTAGTCATACCGACAGCCCCACAGTTATGAATATTTACCACACATTTAATGAGAACAAACCCAAAGTGCCAAAACACATAATAACTCTTCAACATTCCGGTATCTTAAATGAGAATCTACAGCCAACTAGTCCATGAAAATCCATGAAGGTTTAACACCTCCCTCTTTCACATTCAGCCATGGTATGAAATTCCTGTTACATTTTCATTTGCAGAAGGCCTCTCCTGTTTTTGTATCTTATTAAGCACATACATGCAGACGAACACAAAATTACCATCTAAACTTAGACCTGAGAAGTTAACTCTGCTGTAAATGTCACCAGGTTTAAGCCATGGCTGGGAGGAGAACAAGTTTGTGTTACTGTCAATCAAAAGCCAGGCAGAGACATATTGCTGTATCAAACACCATTGTCAGCTGTCTCCCCCAAAGCGAACACAGGGTCTATTCTCAGAATCTGCAAGCCCTTGCTGTGGCCATTAATAACCAGGGGAACTGTCAACAACCTGCAGCTCTCCCAAGGCCTAGCTCCACTTGATGTTACAGCCTCACTTGGAAAGGAATCCACTGAAATTTCAAGTGGATTCATAGAAAACAACACTTTATCTATGAATCAGTGTAGCTGTCCCTGGTTTGCAGAGCAGCACACAGGAGTGGATTGAGCCGAGCAGAGGCTGAGCTCATCTGCACCATCACTCAGGGTCACAAAGAACCAGCATTTGCATTGCACCATCCCAGTTATATCCAATTACAGAGTGAGACATCCCCTGCTACTCTGTCCTGGCCTCCCTCTTGCTTCTGTTCTGTTTGCCATCCTCACATGCTTTTATTATGCCCCAGCTCCTGCAAGAAGAGTTGAGCACACAGTTCTCTCCCTTCCTGCACAGCTGACTTCACCCTCAGCACACTTTCAGAAGGGATTTAAGGGGCCTCTTGGAAATTCAGGAGTCAGAGTCTGGGCTTCTCTGTTCCCTCCTACAAAAGTTGTGCAAATCAAAGTCCTTTGCAAACCTCTTGAGCTGTTACAATGAAGAACCATAAACTTATCGTGCCCAGATAATATGCAAGAGTGGAGAGATGTAAAGTTACAAGGAGGACAAGTTACCTTGCCAGAAATTATTCACTCCAATTGCATTTTCATTATCAACCTAGGATCTCCACTTCTAAAATACAACTCCCTTCCCCATCCCATCACCGTATTTGATAAGCAAAAGTCACCCAGTATTTACATAGGTTAATGTTTCTTGTTTTTAAAAAATGGGATTAACTTCACTTCAACATAAGGAAAACTCTAGAACAATTTCAACATGACATATAAACTGATATTTTCAGGGTGATTCTGATTTTATTCCTTTGATTTCGTCTATTGTGTTGTTTACAGGAAACTTGAAATGAAGACAAAATAAAGATATCCTAGTCTGTATCCTAGCTGATTCCTGCATGGGGGCAAACCCTGCTGTTCCCTGTGGTCTTGCAGCATAAAGGTCAGCTATGAACACAGGAGCAGTTAATAGAAAGGGGAATATCTGGGTTGTTAACACACAAACTTTATTTAGCATAGAGTTCATTTATTATGAAGATTCACCTACTTATTAATACAATGAGCATTATGCCTTCATGCTGGAGCAATTCCTAGGAGCTTGCAATCTGTAAGTACACAAGTGAAAGCACCCCAGGAACCAGAAAGGAACCTGCATTCCAGAAGGAAATCTTATATAACTTGTAGCTTCAGCTGTGATACCCACTGCCCCCTCAGTCAGGAAGTTCAGCATCACCTCTGGATTCACCACAGAGATTTCTCTCCCACCAAAAACTTCTGGGAATTTTCATCTTTTTGTTTAAAAAAAAAAAAAAAAAAAAAAAAAGAGAGAGAGAGAGAAAAGAAAGAAAGAAAGAAAAAGAAACCCACCACTGTTTCAATGCTTTGTTTCTATTAAAGCAGAGAGCTCCTACAGAAAACATTTGTCACTAAAGACCTGATTTTGTCAAAGTTTTCAGCCACAACATTTGTCATGATAATGAAAATGTCTTCATACCAACCCAGATACAGAAGATTAAAGACCACCTGACTAGTTCTGTGAGTCATTTGGTGTTAATCTTGTTATACAGGCTAACAATAAAATCATAGTGTCTGTCTGGAGCCTGAAGGCCTTGCTGACCTTCTGTGGTTAAGGCACAGTCATTCTATTGCTAGCAGCACTCAAAGAAGGAAGGCTGGAACTGCATCTAGTTGCTTTTATCTCGTCTTGCCCAAGAGTTTATCTGTAAAGGGTTACTGGGAGGCAGCAAGTCCAGATACAACTCAAGCTTGTCTCTGGATCACAGCAAGCCTCTTAAAACACATCACTCCTGTTTAGATCTCACGCACATTCACTGCTGCCCACCTTTGGCTGTGCCACCACGAACTGCACAGCTTTGTACAGTCCCCTCTATCATTCAACAGGGGCTGCAAGAACACCACCAGGACATCTTTATGTCTAAAGTCACTGAATCGTCTATGCCAAGATTTCCGTATTTCACAAACTTCTTCTACATTCCCTTTGCAGTACCAAGAGCCAGGGCCTTGAAACCCCCCCTCACACACTTTAAGCCACACACACAGAACAGAGAAGCCCCTGTCGGTACCTAAGAGAATTCACAGCCTCTTACATTACATCCCAAATTCAACATGTTAAACTGACATGCCAGAGACACCCTTGCACTACACTGGATGACCAGGAAGGATTCAAGTACACAATCCACTTAAGAAGTCGGACCACAGAACCTACTAATGTATCTCTAGTCCTAGACTCAATCTGCAGCAACACGGACATGTATGTCCCAGCCTTGCAGCAAGTTTGCTCTCAGAGGAAGGTGGCCAGAGTCCTTTTCTGCTCAGTGCTGCTGTGCAGTGCTGCTGCAAGACACAGTAGCACTGTAAGAAAGACACAAAGACCTGACTGCACACACTGGAACAAGAGCAAACTCAGCACAGTGTACTTTCTGCCTCACACTTCAATAAATTACAACCCTGTCCAGAAACCAGTCAGGCTCTGTTCCGAGTTCTACTATCAGTACAGGTCACCATCACAGTGACAAAAGCACCAAGCTGTGACCTTCAGGTAGACTCACCAGTGTAGGAGCACTTAAATTCAAGTTATCTATTCTAAAACCTGCCTTATTTAAACATTAACTGTCTCCAGACAGTCATGTACAACTTTGTGTAATGATCAGTCTCCCGAATAGCTTTTTGAAAAGCTTCTGCCTCTGGAAGAGGGCCATGCTTGAATCTTTACTATAAAGTCAACATCTTAAGCATTTTTATTCCATATAATCTCATGCAAGCCATTCTGCCCTTCTTTATCCCAGACATGAAATACAAACATAGGCCTTTTCCACTTGCCCAGTTCCTTGCAGTGGATTTGTTCCATTGGTAACTTGAGATTAATGTCTGTTTTGACAAAGACCCCTTATCCTGGTGATTCCCCAGCCTGCTTCTGTTCTTGCTGCTGCTCAAGTCAGGGAGAGGCAGAACCAGCAAAAGAAGGGAATTAAGATTTCAGTGACTAGAGTGATTGAAGGTTTTGTTCACCTACTCAGAAAACGAAATTCCCAGAGAAGGAATCCTGGGACAGGAGAGCCCAGATCCATGCTCAGGAGAAACAGGAAGGGCAGTGGAGCAGTACATTAAATAAGGCAGAAACCACAAGAGATGATCTGGCACTGTAGGAAGCAACAGAAAGCAGCCATAGTTGACACATGGGAGTTGTTGTAGAAGTTACTATTTCCCTGATTATCCATGAAAGCAACAGTCAGTTGGGAGGTGAGATGAACAGTGACAGCCAGGCAAACACAGGCATCAGCCAAACAAACTCCACCATGTGTAACCAAAAAGCATCCTTCTCAGCAGAGACAAGGGGACCTGCAAGGGAGGTGCTCAGTGTAAAGCCATCTCACCACGCTGGGAGCCAGATCTGAGCAGGCAATTTTGCTTTGCTCATGTTTGGGTGGGCAGTGTCCAGCTCTCACCAACATACTGTGTTTCTTGTGGTTCAACACAGCATGGGTGGGGGTCACCAGGTTTTGCTTTAAAAGTACCCCAAGAATACAAAGGACACATGAAAGGTACACTGTCAGAATTCATGCAATTTCTTCAGAATAGAGAGAAAACCCCACTGAGTTTTCAGGCCATGGTCACAAATGAATCTCTTACATCAGTGCAGGATTCCAGATGCAGGAGACCACATTAGGAAAAAAATAAACTCTGCAACAGTCATGCTAGATTGTGGGATGCTGGTTCAACTTTTCTCTTTTCTCCAACTCCTAAAAACATTTTTTCTAATTGTAAACAGCACAAAGAGTTAAACAGACAGCAAGGCCAGAAGATACTGAGTTGAAATTACAGATCTGGCAATAAACACAAAAGAATATTGCGTGATTTTCGGCATGTGGTCTGCAGACCTCAAGGCCAATGAACAACAACCATGGAAAGTGAACTGTATATTTTGCCATTTACAGGGAAGGCCAAACCCCTGGCAAAGAAAAGTAAGGTCCCATGACCCAAGGAAAGGTTTGAAGCCCTGCTCTAGTTCTTCTACAACATGGATGAGACTTTTTCATGAGGTACACCCTTCATGGTTTTAAGGGAACCTCCTTCAATCCCACGGACACATTCACATACAACTCAGCTACAGGGATGGAAAAAACCTCCTTCACCTCAGACACAACTCAGTCTGCCAAGTCTAACCCCTCCAACAGGAGCCAGTACCTGGTGTGTCTGGCAAAAGAACAAGTACCTCATTAAGGCTAACACAACACAATCTGCTCCAATTATGAATGAAGACTTAAACCAGGAGTGAGTGGGATACAAAACAAGAGAACCATAGTGATGAGATTTCTTTCTAAAAACCTTATAAAAGCCTCTGTGTTTTCTGTAATTCCCAAGGAGAAGTAAGGGGAACTAAGTAACATCCTTCTTGCTTCAAAGACAGAGCCATGCCAGACTTGCCAATACAGCTGTCCAAGCATGGCACATTCCATGTTATATATGCAGTAAGGCTCCTACCTCAGCCACATTCAGCAGCATTCAGCAACACCCAGGTCGTGGCTGTGGTCACTGCTGGGAGTGGGTGAGGACTCACCTCAGTCCTCGGTGCTGCAGGTGTCAGCGTGTGCCCTGTGCTGGCTCACAGGGGTGTCCATCCAGCACAGTCACATCAGCCTCCTGGGCAGCTTCTACACACTAATTTTGGCTCAGCACGGTTTGAATAAAAATGAATCATGACAGCAGCCAGTAAGTGTTCCATGCCTGCTGCTATCCACACTGGTAGCTCAGGAACATAAAAATGGCATGTGCACACATCTTCATGCCTTCATTCCCACGAGGCGAATGCCATCACCTAAATACTTCTGCTGTCACCTGCAAGAATGAGGCAGGCATTGAGGCTACTGTCAGCAGCTGCTCCTCCATTCCCCACCACACTGGACGATGCTGCAGATACTTGCTGGGCGCTCAAAACCACAGTGATTTGATGATTAACTATGAGCTTTTGAGCTCTCATCAGCAAGAGAGGTGCTCTGCTGTCTCTCTTCCTCATCAGTCATGGGAACAGAATAAAACCTCCCTGTTGGATCCTCTCCTGCCACAGGTTTCACTTCCCACTCCTTAAACAGCTCTATGTGGCCACAGCCAAGCAAGGGCAGGAGGAACTGGAGTGCTCCCATAGAGGGGAACAGAAACCTGAGAAGGGAGGAGAACTTCCTGTAGCAGGTGGGTGCTCCCCAGCTCATTCCCTCAGTCCCAGCCTGCTCCTCCATCACCTCTACCCACCAACCACTGCACTTTAGTTTCAGTGATGCGCAGCCTGCAGAGTTCCAAAGATGTTAAATGCTAGTACTGAACAAAGACAGAGTTTAGGAAAAACAAAACAAAACCCCAAAACAAAGCAAATTCAAAACTGAGATTAGCTGCATGAAGCATCATTAAGAGTGAAGGTAGAAGGGAACAAGGAACATCTGTTTGTCCCTGTGGATTCACTGTTTGTTATCAGCACCTTGCCAATACTGAGTCACATTCACCCAGTATTTAGTTCCCTCTCGTGCAAACCTCAACCTCACTCATGCCTTTTCACCCTCTCCCAGAATATGACAATAGGAAACAGTTTCTGGTCAGTGTGGCGAGTCCGAGCCGAGCCACACGAGCCACACACGCATCCCCAGAGGCTCTGAAATCACACTGGAATCACTTCGTGATGCCCCAGCAAGAGGCAAGTGCTGAGAAGCACGTCCGTGCCCCGGGCTGCAGCTCCCAACAAAAGGAGCCTTTGTCCCCAGGTGGCTTTCACACAACTGTGCCAGAATCAACAGGGATCGATTCCAGCAGTGCTGGGAAACAGGATGGGGCAGGAAAGAACAGGCTGGGCTGTTCCTACCTTCTGTGCACCTCTGACTTGCACTGGGGGATGCTGCATATCAAAGGGACCTGGCTTTTAAGACAAGAGTACCATCGTAAAAAGCTTCAGGCACTGGATAGGAGACATGGAATCCATCTGTTGTAGACAGCCTAAACACACAAAATATTCAAAAGTACTGCCACCTAATCACTTCCAGGCGAGAGGGACCTGATGGTACCAGTTTCCAGAGGCAAAGTTCTGCTTTAAGTCACCTCCTGGAAGAAACAATAGGACCTTCCTTTGAAGTACATTCTCCAGCACAGATGGATACAGCATTCCCTCCACCGTCATTTCCAGAATGGAACTATACTGCTCAGAGATGAAAACAAAATCTGCCTCGGACTGGGGAAATTCCCAAAGCACAGAGGAGTCTTTGCAGAGGCCACAGTTTTATGAATACTTAAAAGCTTTCCCAAGAACGCCACTGAAAAAGCCTCATTTCCCAGTCTCTCTCCTGCCTCTGCATCACTGTCCCTCCTTGTGCTAACCCAAGAATGTGAGGGATAAAAGCTGAAACAGGACTGAGAAACAAACCTCAACTCAAAATACCAATACAGGTCGGGTTGAAAGCAACTAACGGTTCCTGATGTCCCAGCCTGGCTCACAAGGGGTGGAACTGATTTTCCAAGCAGCACTGCTGTACTTATGCCCTGTTGCAAATTGTTGGGCCATTGTTTTCACTAAGTCAGAGTGAGGGTGGATTTGGGCTAGATTCAGTGGCTGGGCTATTTCAGCATAATGTCTCTTCTTTCTATTCATGAAGTCCCTGGAAAACACCAAGGTTTAGACTTGCTAAACTTGTATTTCAACATTAAAAATTTCCCACCTGTTCCTAAAGAAGGAAAATCACTGCCAAGCCTTTTTCAAGATAAGCGGGTGAATTCTGGTTTCAGCATTTAAAATTTTTTTAAACTCTTAATTATTCAAGGGAGATGCAGGTAAGTCAGCCACAATTTCAGACAAACCCATTTAAATGTAGTGGTTTAGGAACTAGTTTATTGACTGAAGACTTTGGCTTTGCTCACCAAGTCATTTCCAAACCTCAGTTTTCACACAGTTTCTATAAGGCTTGAAGTTCTCACTGAGGTTCAAGTGTTTAAAACAAGTGTGAATCTACTGTTCTAAGCCACACAGACTATGACCCAATATTACATAGATAGAACTGTACTGGCAAAACTCCAAACCTACTTTACTACTTATCTTCCCAGTTCATGTAACTTTCGATGTAGGTTTTGCTGTTCACTCAAGGCAAACCTTTCAAGAAACTCAGTGCTGAGTTTCTGAGACTTCATTACCATCAGATTTTGAAGGGGTATCATCTAAAGTATTACAAAATTATTTTTATATCTGAACTGTTTCTAAAGTTATGTAGCTTTTTGAGACAGTATCTCAGACTGATGAGACCATTTTGCAGTTGTGGCAGCTACCGTCAGGATGAACTTCAAAAAGCAGTTAAGAGCTTAAAATATTTCTGTGTATCCAGCTTCCATGTAGCTGTGCCATAAAAACAACATCCACCTCTGGGCAGCCCAAACTAATTGGATTGTGTACCAGAACTCATCAAATGCTCCCAGGAGACAAGAAAACCAGAAAGGCAAAACTCAGAATCCAGAGGTTTCACAGGCAGCATGAACTTGGTATCATATCTACTACATGCTGTTCACTTACACATCTTAGGTACCAAGTGTAACAGATAATACTGAGCAGGAAATGCACTCTCCTTAGTATCCAGCGCCCCTAATTCCATATAACTACTTCAGAGCATGGACATGACTGTATAATGTCCAAATCACTAATTAAACTTTTGGACGAGAGAGGAGCCAATGCACCTTGTAACGTTATTTCCTCAGTAACAACCAGAGCCCTATTATTAAATTGCAGGCTAGGATCAAAGAGGCAGCTTTGTCTGGATTCTGGTCTGATTGCACAGCTGCCACTGGCAAAGGTTAAAGATGACGGGAAGGGAAAGGAAAAAACAGAACAAGGAGAATCTAGAACAACAACTAAATAGATATTACTGTGCAATAACATAGATCCTGAGAAAGAAGTCTTAACTTGGAAGAGAAGGGTTGCCCATGTTTGGGCTGGTCTGTGATTAAGGACAAAGAGCTCTGAAGAGTTTGATTTAACAGCTTCAGGTTTTCTAAGAGCAGGAAAGCACAAGCAAAGCAGGGGCACTCTCTCTGACAACAAAAAGGAGCTGGGAGCACAGCCACACAACCAGGCTTCCACGGCTTCCCTTGGATCTCTCTGGGGAAAGCCCTTCTCAGTAGCTGAGGAGGGTATCCAGACCTTAAGCACTTGGCTTTCTGCCGAGTATGGAGATGGCTGGGGATTACCATGCGGGACTGAAAGGAAGATGTGATGGGAAGTAGAAATGATGCACAGCTGATGCTATCCAGGCCTTAGGTGCTTTGCTAAGCAGGTGAAAGGAAGACATAAAAGCAGAAGCAGAGCTGATCACCAGTTTCTTGTGAAGGGGAGTATCCAGCTGCAGCTATTTTTCCATGTGCACCTGCAGGCGAGCATGAAATGCTTGGACATCTTCCTCTGAAACAAACATAGAACCTTCTTCTATATCAAAAGAAACAAGCACATCACACAACTGCCCCAGTGCAAGCACAAAACACTTTCTTTCTCATCTCTGACTTCAGAGCAGGGACATAAATAAGCCAAAGATGCTCACTGAAAGCAGGCAGTCTGTCTCTGCCAATCTTCACCAGCACAGACAACACAAACCCAGTACATTTCTGCTACAGAGGGCAGGGCAGTCTCAGCCACATCACAGCAGCACTGTCTGCAGGAGACAGGCTACGTGCAAAGGCTTGGCACACACATGTCTTCGAAGATTTTTTTTCACCCCAACACAGAACCACTTCCTCTTCATTATTTGAAGATGTCAGAATGAGACCTCCAGAGAACAAGTAACTTGGCCACAGCTGTACAAGGAGTATGCAACAGTGGTACAAAGTAATCCGGAATTACACGTAGGTCAATAATAAACATTAATGTTTATTACAGAAGGAATGGAGAAACTCTCACAGCTCCTTTCAAACCCAGGAAAGCCTGCAAAGAAAAACTGCTTCTGTCCCAGATGCAGTGTTTAGTTTTGTCCAAACCATGATGCCCTTCCATATCATTACCTTTCCCTTCCATCACAGTAGGGTGAGTATTCTCACATGGTCTCTGAGGAGGCACAATATAAAAAAATCAAGTGCTTCATTTAACAACTCCAAACACTGTCCCTTAGCACTGCTGGGGCCATTGTGTATGGCAGCAGTACATTCTTGCAAGATAACATTTCTGACAGGTACGCAAGTCCAACTGGCTCCTGCAGCTATTGCTGAAGGAGACAAAGATGTTGACTATGTTCCTGGCTCTCAGCCTTCCTGGTTTCAAGTACTGGGTAATGGTGAGGGCGGGATGAAAAACTGTTTACTTTTGCAACCCTGAGTCAGCTTTGCATAGGCTATGTCTCAGCCACACAGGGTTCTTTCCTTCTAAAAAGCTAGGACACCAAGTAAAAAAAGTGAAAACCAGTCTAAGGGTTCAAAAGAACATTCCCAAATGGTCATTCTCAAAGTGAGATTTACTGATTGGGCAAGACAGGACTGAAGCATCCAGGATACATGGATATTGGTCCCAAGAGATACTAACACAGGTAAATAAACACAGCTACTCCAACCATCTCTTTTCCTGCCATCCGCATGTTATTAGTGGGAACTAGTTCTGAAGCCCAAAGAAATGAGTTGCATTGGTGCAACATGCCCCAAGGACAAAGCACAAGGACAAGGGAACTGACTGACCTCACATCACCTCTGCTTCTCCCCACTGCAAGACCCTCCCAGAGCACTCACAGTTGAGCAGAGGATATACTGGCTTGCACTTTTCTTTTTACAAAAATGGCAAAATCAACCCAAGCATGACTGACAACTAGAAGGAACACCAGAGAGAATGACAGCAACAAACAGAAAGTAGATCAATGGGTTTTAGTAAGAAAGCCGTAGAGCCAGACAGCAAAGGCAGCAGAAAGCACTACACATGAATTTTTATCTCTCAGCCTGTCACCATGAAAACAGATTCTGTTTTCATACATTTTCATCATGTTTCCAACCACTTGTTAACATCCCTGCTTATCCTGGCCACAGCTTCAGGATAACACACCAAAAATCTGTCTGGGTTGGTACATGCACCATGGGATTAGAGTAGAAGAGTTACCATGATTACTGGGGACAATATCCTGTGAATATCATCAGAAAGTTACTGTAGTCAGAAAACTAAGAGAGGTGGCAGCAGGGGTAAGAAATTAAAGAAGAATTTGTTCTCTTGACACACACCCTCTTTTCTACTTTTTCATCTCCCATCATCCAGAGACTCCTTAGGGGTGAGTGCTTTAAGCATGGCACAAGAGTCTGCACATCTTTCAGGCCCCAGGTTTCCCCTTTTTGTACCTTCCCCAGTAGCTTCACCACAGAAAAAAATCTTAGGGATATGAGGGAGGAACAGAGGGAACAGGTCAGAGAAAGAACAGGAAGGACTTAAATAAATATGCACAGCACAGCCTTGATAAGCAACCCTACCATAACAGACCAGAGCAACTGAACAATGCTCTCTGCTTGCACAACCTTCCCTCCAACTCCAAGCTAATTTTTTTAAAAAAAGAAAGGGACATCACTCAAGTCTTTCAATTTTCCATGTGGGAGGGAGCTGATGTTTACATTACAAAGACATGTCTTAGTGCCACAGATCCACCAACAGCTCAAGGAAGAACAGAGAAGTAAGCTCTGAAGGAAGTAGGTTCCAAACATGACAAATTCACCTCCAAAAACAAGTACTTGTTTCATCTGATGAGGCAAAATAATGCTTTTCTTTCTGTTCTCCTCTCCATGAAACAAGGAATTAGTCATCCCTTAAAAAGGACACCTGGTTCCTCAGCATCAGGAGACTGAAAATGCAGGAACAGTTAATTTTTTCTGGCCCCTTCAACCCTTGCCCCTACTCATTCTGGCTAAAAATATCCATCAATGCTTTCAATACCCTTCCATATCTACAGCATGTCTGGCTTCAGGCCCATGCCATCCCCGGGCTAGAAGAATGTGCTGCAGGGTTCCTCCCTACACAGAAAGGTCAGCTGTCCCTTTCCCTCCTGCTGCCCATCACTGCAGGCTGGCAGGCAGGCTCTGCAAGCTCTCAAGGAGGGCTTTACTTCCAAGGCCTGCCCCTCCACTGTCCCATCCTGATTTTCATTCACAGCCCCATTCATGATGGTGAAACCTTAACTCACCCAAGCAACCAAGCTGTGCTGCCCATGGGGCCCAATATCTGTATCTGCAGGGCTGTGAGGACACGCAGCCTCTGCCAAGAGCAGCAGTGGTGTTAAGAACCTGTTCGAGGGCAGGACTCAGCCCCATAAACACCTGCTCCAGAAAAACAAGGCAAACCATCACACTCTAGGGATTTCTTTGGCAATCACTTTCTTTCCTGTCCCTCTAAAGTAGCACTTTTTTAGATGAGAGCTGGCACTAGTGTCATTTCCCCTAGAGAAAAATGCCTCATTTCCTCCTCTGGAAGCCCCACTCCAGCCCTCACTCTCTCCTGTTCTTCATTACCCCTGCTGCAGTGGGATCCTGTTTTTCTGTTCAGCTCCCTAAAACACATTTGTTCCTTTTACGCAATCAGATCTTCTCCTATGACCAGGAGAATATTTCCATTCCCTTCCTCAAAGCAGCTCCCAGCTGCTGACCATCAAAAGGCTTCTGATGGCCAGGTCACTCCTGCAGTCCCTCTGTCCACCATAGACACGGGCAGCACCTCACCAGCCCTGCCCACTCAGGGATGGTAGACACTCGGCTGCTGTGCAGCATCCATCTGCCTCCCATCTCAGATCCCAGTGTCCTGCCAAGTAGGACTCTGCTCCTTACACCATGGGACAGGGCTGCAGCTAGCAAACACAGAGCAATTCCAATTTAGCTCCCAAGATCTGGAGGGACAGAAGGATCTTTTATTTTTTTCATGTTTTATACCAGCAGACTTTACTGGGTGCCTCAAACATCGCCACAATTCACCAGTGACAGTTTTAATGACCCAACTTCCCACAGAAGCACCTTACTATCTGCCTCCTCGAGCTCTTCAAGGCAGGTCAGTTCCCTAAAGCTGTTTCTTTGGTTGACTTTCCCACAAACACACTGACCTGTTCTGCTAACATGTCTGCCAGCTCAAACTCACCTCCTGAGCTCCTCTCTCTTCCTTCAAGTATCCGTTAACTCCTATTAATCTACCCTCCTGGATAATCAGAGTAATGCTCTTTAAACACGTAACGCAGGGCAAAGCCACTCTGTCTGCAAGTTGTGTTAGAGGGCATGGTGACCCTGCAGGTAACGTGATTGGGAATATTATGCCCCAGAGCCTCCAAATAATCCATTTATGGAGAGGCCTCCCCAGAACAGGACATGAGTACTGCCGAAAAGGCACTTTTGCTGAGTCTCCTGGCATACTCAAGTACACCTGGCTAGACAGCAACTCACTGCAGTCCTAAATCAAAGTGTTCCCTCCCCTCCACCAACCACCCTGGACAACATCTCACCTAATTTAAGAATGACTTTGGATGCATCATTTGTGCCCGTGTGATAGAAAATCATCTTGAGAAGAGCTAGCAGCATGATTTTTCCCTCCTTTGCTGGTAAATTGTCCAGGGCATTAGCATCCATACTACAGCAGTTGCCAGAAGTCAGTGCATTGGAACACTGAAGGAGAAGACCCCGGTACCCTTCACCACCACAGCTGGTGATGCTTTGCTGCTTTTCTCACTCCCTGGTGGCACTGATCTTGGGGCAGGAACTGAAAAGGAGGCTTTGGCACCCATTGCAGGGGAAACCAAACCAGTGCACCATGAAGCAGCAGAAATGGAAAGCTGCTGTTAGCACCTATCAACACCTTGAAATTAAGGTGGCAAGGAACAGTAACATCATTTCATTTTCTCTTTTGTCCCAGGAAGAAAGCCAGTTAGATCTCATTAATCTGTGCAGCTGTGTCCTCAGCCCTCATTCCCCCTTCTGTGCAGCGAGTCACAGTCAGCTCACCATGTGCATGAACCGGCTGGAAGGGGGTAAGGTTTTTCACCCATTCCTGCCAGCATCAGGAGCTCAGATTCAGTGAATTCAACAATCCTGGACAAAAACAAAGCTTTTCATCCAAAAGTCACAATTGATTTTTACTGCCACTTAACATTAAAAACAAACAAAAGGTTACAACACTAGCATTAAGGATGTGGCTTCTTACATAAAAATCCCTCAAGTGACTTTCAGAAATGACTGAGATGTAGCACTAACCTCTCAAAGTGCTCTCACAACAACAAAAAGGCCAGTACAAGCAGGAGACTGCCCCAACAGCACTGCAACAAAAAGCCAGCCATGGAAATACTAGTTGACCTAAACTGAAATCTGAATAGAAGCAAAGATCTAGCTAAAAAGTCTGTACTCACTGTTGCGAGAGAAAATTAATGCACCTTCTGTATGTCTAACATCAGCCTTTATAAGGATTGCTTTTCTCTAGAAAACAGCCATACTGGCTGGCAGTCTAGGAAAATACAGGAACACATCTCTAGGATGCAAGAGCTATTTTCCTCAAGGCAATCTACAGCCTATTTACAGAAAGACACAAATAAATCCCCGGTTCTCCGGATGTTTTGCAAGCACTCTCTCACCACCTTTGCATATGGCAAATCAATTAAGATGAAATGTTCTTTTACCTACAAAACCACAGGCTCAACCCAAGAGTCTCCTCTCCCACGGAGGGCACTTAGAAGCAAGACAACCCTTGAGATGGTGAACTGGCTGGGGCCCCTGGTGTGCATCTAGCACTGACCCAAATCCTGAAATTACAGGATTTTTTAAATTAATATTTTAGTCCTTTCACTATTTTCAACATTTTAGGTTGTTTCTCCCTCCCTCTACACCCACAGTTTTTGCAGGTTAGCTCTTATTGTCAGTCAAGTCTAAATTAAGTGATGCTTCAGCAGGAGTGCTGCTGTGACAGACAGCAAGGAAAAGCAATTCCCTTTCTCACTGGCAGGATGCTTGGTCTCTGCAGTCACACTGTGCTATGTTCACACACTCGCAGTGCAGTTCAGCGTCTGCCTACCCCTAGGCCATCCAACCACCTGCAAAAGCAAGTTCTCTTTAAAGGCTCCTCCTATAGTAGTTGATTTATCTTGTTACATTGCTCCTCTCTCTCTCCCTGTGTCTCATTTCTTTAGGTCATTTTGCATTATGCCTGCCCTGTAGGTACAGTCCAAGCACTATGTACTCTAGCACGAATTCAAGGGTTGGTTCTCAGCTATAACCAGTATTAGATAACAAACTGAAACAAGAATTATTTCTTGCCTTTTTCTTTCTTAAATATATCTATGTTCCCACCCCCTCACCCACCCCCAAATATTCAACTGATACATCATCTTCCCTCCAGGTCTAACTCACTGTGTTATTAAGTTGACTTTTTTTTCCTCCCTTCTATAAATACATGAGCTTGTCTTGCTATATAAAACCTTATTGGGAAAAAAAAATTGTGTTTATTCATTTATCTTTTCCTTTTATTTACAGATTTCAGCAGTTAAAAAGAAAGCGCAGATATTTGCCTCATCTACCCCTTACTCTTCATCCCCCCATTTATCTTTAAGGACATGAAAATGTCCCACTTTTTTACCACCCAAGCTTTTGAGAATGAAAACAAATCCTGGCAAATGTGATTTAAAATTCACTTCCAGCTTTTTCCTCATCTATTTTACAGCCTTCAATCAAGGGTTTCAGAGAGTCAGAATACAAACTAAAAATAATGTAAAATTAACAAACTGGGTGCTAGCTACAGGTCTAGTTGAGCTGAGCTGGGACAGAAACAAATGCCCCAGCTCAGTTACCATCCCACTGTCCTGGAGTCCTGTGGATTGCTAGTCTTTTCCCTGTTCCCATACTTTTCGCTGCCTCTCTTGTCCCCCTTACCATCAAATGTACCTACGTGAGGAGAGATTTGAAAGAAAAACTGGTAAAGCGGCAAAACCAGAGGGTTGGTAATGGAGCTGAAGAAAGCAGAACGGAGGAGGAAAAGATGCAGCTGGAGATGTGGTTTAAGAGTGATGTGAAACTGCTGCCCCAGCAGGAGTAGCGGGGTCAGTTCAAACTTCAGTCTGGCAAAGATAAGACTTTATCTAAGGCACATGGATGGAGACAAAAAAAGTGCTCCAGCAGCAGCTGCACAGTGCAGAACACAGGGCAGCAACATAACCATTCAGAAGTGGTCACTTCTCCCACCAGTGCAAACCCAGTACCAGAAGCAGGTACCTGGCCCAAAAAGTGTGGGAGATTAAGAATCTTAAGAGCTTAAGCCAGAGTTTTCAGACTGAATGCTTTAATCTTGACACCTTAAGCAGATGGCCCAATTCCCAGGGTGCTGAAAGCACAGCTTCACCAGAAGACACGCAGGCTCCCTTAGGGTCAGCCTCAGTCTGTCAAGTCCAAACTGCACATGGGGTACCACCCTCCCATCCCTCTGCCACAAAACTACCCCAGAGACACACCACTGACCCCTCAGCTGTGGGGTGTGTGCTGGTGACTCCAGGCCACCTTAGACACATGCAGCTCTATGCCTAATTCATAACTTCTTTTTGCTACTTGGTTTGCTCTTACTCAAAATCAGGCAGCTAAAAACATGGCATTCCCAAGTTCATGCTATTCAAAAAACCAGAAACCGGTGACAACATCTATGTACCAATACCCTGAAAATAAAGGAGGAGGAAATGTCAGTCTCTGAGAAAGCAGGTAAATTTCCACCCTCCCTTGTGTCTGCCCTAGCCTTAAGCAGACACCAAACAAGGACCAAAAAAGTGGCACAACTGTGGAGCTAGATAGTCCCTACATCATAGTTCCGTAGTTAATAAAGCCAAATGGCATCACTTAATTCAGCTGGCATCAATGTGACATTCCAGGCAACAGGACTTCAACAACATCAATGTCTATTACTTGGGTAGGCATTTAACATAGCTTAATTAAACCCTATCTATAGCCAACAGTAACACTAGCAAGAGGAATAGATAGTATAAATAGTGTTGTTTGCACAAATCCCCCTTCTCAATTCCTCTGCCTCCTCCTCTGCAACACTCATTTTAAATGCTGATACTTTTGCAAGAAGTATTTTTATTTTTACACAGGCCCTAATGCAAAACGAAGCAACCAAATCAGGAGAAAACGTAAAAGGCATTTGAGGCCATGCCTGAGCTGTAGAAAGAGATAAAGGAGCAGGTGCCTGCTAGGAGGGAGAGGGGCCGAAGAGCTCTTGTAAGGCAAAACAATGCTAGAGAGGGACTCCAGAAGGGCCACACTGGATACAGAGCCCTTAAGAGGCCCGTAAAGCTCCTTCATGGGTTCACAACCACCTTGCTGAACAAGGTTGAGAGTTTCTCAAATGCAGGACAGATTTGGAACACGATACATGCACGATGGGGTGAAGGAAAGACACAGACATTTGGATTAGCTATTGGAATTCCCTGTGGTGGAAGGTGATAGCTGCAAGGGATCAGACATGATTTAGGAACAGTGCCCTCCAGGGCCAGGTTGAGTTACAGAACGTGGTTTTTCCCATTAAAGTGTGAACATATGGATCAACAGATGATCAGCTCTTGGCTCTTCCCAAGCAGCTTTTGAACAGCTCTTGTCCTTTCCACCCAAGAGGACTGTTTTCGCTTCAGCAGAAATGAAGGGTGAGGAACAGCAAATTAGAGCTTGATAGGCCAAGCTCTCCTGCTGTGAATGAGTGTTAAGTCCATCAGCTTCTTTGCCACAGCACTTGTCAGGAAACTGGGCCACACTAGTTTTGGAGGGGAAAATCACCACAACATGTTCCCCAAAGAGCCTCCTCAAAAATTAAGGCCTCAGTTGGAGATTTGGGACTGCCAGCTCAGAAGACATTCCAGCTAAAACACCCCAGGCTCTAAGTCACCTTCATCCAGCATGACAAAGCAGCTCTTGTAGCCCACTATATCCACAGCCTCATGGTAAGGGCATCCAGCCCTGATAACGCACACTTCCTCCCTGAATTATTTATGGACACCTAGGGTCATGGAATAAGGAGAGCAAAAGCCTCCAGCTTGGCAAAAAGTTCTAGTCTGGCAACTGACTCTGATATCCATTCACAGAGAAGTCCCAGACCATGAGCAATTGGGTGCAGCACACCATTCCAGAGCTCCATGATTGATGGATCACGTCACCCCTCTGACCTTCTGACTCCCACCACAGTCAGGTCTCCACACCATCCCCTCCCAGCCCTGCACATAAACTGGTCTTTCTCTTCAAAGAAAGACAATCTCTTTTTCCACTTTCTTCAGCTATTTTCATTAGAATTTTACTGTTCAAAAACAGACGTGCTACTTTGCCTACAAAACGATCCATAACAAACTTCTGCAAAAATTTCTGATAACCCTTCTACGTCTTTTGTAATACACTTTTACTGAAACAAACCAGAATTATCTTTATTAACTAAGACTGTCCAGTATTTATACTGGAATTGTTTCAGAATAGGGAATGGCCTTTTTTGGCAATGCATAATGCAATCACACTGCAGATACTAACAAATAATCATACTGACTGCATGCATGATGAAGGAAACATTACCAGACTGAGCACATCCTTTTAATAGCTCAAGTTTATTAACACACAGTTAAGCCTGGCCTTTCACAATGGCTATCCAGTCTAAACAGACAGAAAAGAGAAAAATCCCTAATATGCTACTGCAGAGGTCAGTTCAATACACCAAAAAACAGTTGTTTCACTCCTCTGCTGAGGAAATTGTACCTTAAGGAGTGTTTCAGTACAGAATCCAAGTGTATTTCTCCATCTGAATGATTTTACACTCTTCTTGAGCACTGTTCCTCTTACAGAAGCTGCCATCTCTCTCAACAGAACTTTTCCAAGAAAGTATTTTCAAGCAACCTTTGAAACATGCTGTCCCTCAGTACAGTAACTCAAACCACTTTCGGGCCTCTTGTGTCAGACTCAACACTTGGACCAAGGGGTCATGCTGCACCCACAGTGGGGAAAGAGAGCATCTCTCCAAAACAACACTTTACTGCCTGAAAATTCAAAATTAATGAGCTGAATGCTCAAATTCCAGGAAAGGAATTCCCCGCATTTTCTTTAATACATCTTCTTTTTTTCTCCACAAGGTTTTCCCCATTTTTCCCCACAATGACTGAAGAAGTAGGAATGGAAAAAAGGTTGGTCCTTCCACACTCAAAACTCATGGAGCTGGCAGGATCAAGACTTTAAAAGTTGTAACAACTTACAAGAATGGTTAACTTTACCTACAAAGTTACTGGAGAGCTACAAGACCAGCATATCCCTTAAGTAAAAGGATGCACAGATCTACATTTTCTTCAAACATCAGTCTTTCACATCTTACTCAGTATAAGTTTACATCTGTTGCTGGCACCATTCCAAGTAAATCCAATGGGAAGAATTGCTATTTCACTCTGCAAATACCATCCAACTCAGCTCTGAGTTGTTTAAGTCACGCATTATTGTTTCTGGCCTGATAAAATGTGCAATCAAGCCAAGTAGTACAAAGGAAAAAAAAAACCAAAAGCATAAACACTTTTAGCTGTGTTTTCAAACACTGTAGTTTCTGTACTATTGAAGTTCCCTTTCCATTCCTGTTGGCAAATGAGCATTCAGCTCCTTCTGATACAGTTCCAAAGCAGAGTATTAACAATTGACCAGTGAAAAATGTTTGTACTTGAGCTGTATCAATCTCTGATCTCCCTCCTGAGGAGCTAACTTTGTAAACAACTGAGAAACTAATGTGGCTCTTAAAGCAAGTTTAACAACAAGTTCTAGACTTATTTTAAATAAACAAACCAAACATGATCAATGCAGAATTACCAAAAAACACCTAATTTCAGAGCAGGTTACTTTCTGAAACTGCATGTCAAATCCTTGCAGAGATGGCAGCACTTCTGTATCTCAAAAGATTAAATACAGCCCATGGTTTTTACAGAGGGATTGGTTGCTGTTAGGTACTGCTTTCCTCCTTATTGGTGAAGTCTGCACTCTCCATCCTGCCTGGCAGCCTATATTAAGAACACACTGCCACCCAGACTTCTCCTTTCTTGTACAGAATGGGACAAAAAGAAAGGCAACACTGTCTGACTTTCATGACTCTCTCAACAGCACTTCTGTGGAAATGCCAACTTTCAGAAATTTTAACCACCCAGACGCAGGTCTGAGTAAAGTTTACTCCAGTCCAGCCTAAACAGCAGAAAATTCTGTGTTGTACTTGTGTACTAGCAGAGATCTGAGCAAACACAGTACTTATTCCTCACTTCATAAAGCTGCTTCACAGTGATTCTGTGAGACCTCTGCCTAGGTCTGTGAATGCTCCAAGCTCTGGGTTCCAAGTTTTTCACAAAATACAGCTCACTGCTCTGGCAAACGCTTCCTGAATTCAAGCTCCCAACATAATAAAGGAGAAACTCAGGGGGGGGAAAAAAAAAAAAAAAAAAAAAAAAAGAGAGAAAACAGGAGAAAAAAATAAACAATTGTACAACCTAAGCAGGTTGAAGAATTTCTATTTCCAATTAACAGGGCTGTTCCCTCAGACCACAGAACTGCAAATCTAAAGAGAGGTACTTTCTGAGTAGCTGCTAAGAAACAAAACTACGCAAGGAAGTTATCATGATGAAAACACAATCCCAAAAAAACCCCCAAAAAACAAAAAACAACCCAACCTCTCATCACTCCTATTTTCTGTTAATAAATACATTTCAAGTTTTCCTCCAGCAATGCTGCACAGGACCTACCCTGCAGTACTTGTTGCCAGCTTTGTGAAGATCAAATAGCTTCAGAGGCTAGGAAAGTGCCCAGGGAAACCTGAACTGTCTGAGGTCCACCAGCCACTTGGATGCACCTGCTGAAAAGACACCTGACAAGATTTATTCATCCCTTGCACCACTGCCAACAGTTCAGGCAAATCTGCAGAGGTTCCTCTCTCTTGACAGTATCAAGTATGAACTAATACCACATTTTAAATTGATTTTAAACTAGCAGGACAATGGAAATTACTTTCTTCTCTCTCCCAGCCTGTTCCTGTGAGAGATGACCCCTTTTAGCTCAACAGTAGGCATGCCAGAATGGTACAGGTTTGCTGGCACTCATGCATTCAGTATTGCAGGTGCTAGAGAAACCCAAATATTACAGTCCCTCAAGGAAAGGCTAAAACACAGCCTGAAGTCAGAAGGGGCCTTGATGCACTGTTCTACCTGCCAGCAGTGCTCCAAGGAGGCTTTATTTGTATTTTAGTATTTGTTCCCATCTCACGGCTCTGGGATAGAGAATGCACAGTCTCCTGGTCAACATTAATACAGTCTTATCCCCCATTAGAAGCAGCTGGCCTGCACGCCCTGAACTGGCCAGCCCAGTTAGGGGGCTGAGCTGTGGCCAGCTCAGGGTGACAGACCTGTCTGCTCTGCTTGGGCAAATCGACTCTGGCTTTGTGATCATGTCAGGCTGCCAGTACAGAACTTCTGGGAAGACAGGCTGATCCCTCCATGTACAGGTAGACAGCCAGGACTGTAAGATGATCTTTGCAAAGCTGCAGAACTCGCACAACAGGCAGCTCAGGTGTCTGGTCACCATCACAACAGAGGGAAAAAATAGCCACTCTAATACCTGTTAACCTAAAGTACCCTCTTGTCACTCCAAATGTTTCTAGAACCAGAGCTTTGTTATACATCTGATCTCAAGCAACAGGGTCTCGTGTCTCTGTCCGAAGACTCATGAACAAAGGAAAATTTGCATTTATTCCCAAAGACCCTAGTCCAGTTAGATGCTGAACATCTCAGGCACCCAGCTTTCCCCAATGGTTTGGCTAGACGTGTCATTTGCTAGTCACAGCTGAAGAACAGTCACAATGTTGGAAAGAAAACAATTATCTGTGCCTGGAAACACAAACTTTGCCTAACAGTCAGCAGGCAGGATGGAGGGAGAAGCCAGAAAACTTTGATGCCACCCTGAGAGATGAGGTCTGTAACACTAACTCTGTATGGCCTAGAGCCTCATTGAAAGTCCTCAGTGAAAAGAAATCTTCCAGACCCTGCTTCATAAACCTGATTTCACAAGAACTGTGTGGAAGAGGACTGGTTGCAAGATTAGAACTTATAGGGAAGACAGAGCGACCAGGAATAGAGTTGGGCTTTTTCCAATCAGAAAATTCATCCGTCCATGAGATTCTGCCTCATATAAGAAATCTGTTGCCAATAGCCAGACAAAAGGGCACCTTCAGCAGGGCACTGTAAGTGCCCTGCCAACCAAACCATTCCACAGGCAAGGAAACATGTGGAGCCTGGTTTCCTATTTCGCCTCCTCCCTGTACCATGCAGATTATCTGATACCAGTAATACAGTCTGAGCTCATAGTGGAATCATCTGAACGTTAGGGGCATTAATTCAGATCTTCCTCCTGTATCCAGTGCCTGTTTTCCAGCAACCTTTAGGTACAAAGTACCTTTGAGACTCTACCCATCACCTAAGCCCTGCATTCTTGAGAAGGCAAGCTAACAGACAAGGTAAAAAGCCCTGTCTTTGTCATCTGGGGAATCCCCCGGGAAAAAAACAAAACGTTAATTCTCCTGCCAGATCAGTAAGAGAACAATACTTGTAGCTCTTCAGGCTATTTGTACTTCACTGGCACAACAAGGCAGACTGCCACCAAACCATCCTACCCTACGCAAACGGAAAAAAAAAAAAAAACCACAGAAGCTTTGAAATGACAGAAGGATCACTGAAGGAAAACTAATAAGGAACTTCTCTCAAGTAGGTAGATGTAATACTTCGCAATAAGAGGTTTCTGTATCTACCTTTTTTATAGAAAGGCTCCTTCCCCATCTGCAGTTTCTACAGTTCAGGGAGCCTCCGATAGGTGAATCCTGATGACAGCTATATTTAAATTTGCTTTAAGGTTCTTGGGTAATGCTCATTAGTATAGACTCCCAAAAACAGAGTCTATACTAATGAGCAGTCTATACTGCTTCAAAAGGGCTGAGATTTCATTCCAGCTATTTCCTCCTACCACGCTCCACGTATAGGAGCTCGACTTAGGAGGAGAAAAAAAGTCTTATCAGGGCAAACTCAAAATGCAAACCATGCCTTCTGCAAACCCTGTTCCACCCAAACCACAATCTGTGAGACCAAGACTATAGCCCAGCTTCCTTGGACTGGGCAGGAGAGCAAAGGAGAGCAAAACTTTGCTCTGACAGATGGTTTAAAGAGGAAAACTTCAAACAGATGTGGATAAACATCGGTGGAATTAACAAAGCCAAGAACAGAAAGCAGAAGTGACATTTCATGGCAAAACAGCAAGTCAGCAGCAGAATCTATGACCTAAATGTGATGCCCGAACGCAAGGGAATTTGGATGCTCAAACTAAATTTGCCAGGTCCTGTGTGGAAAACAAAGCCTTCCCCATTGATTAGGGATGGAGAGGGAGAAAAGGGGATGCCTTGGTTTGTTGGTACATCAGAAGAAACACATGAGAAAATACAATAGTCTGTTCATGCCACAGAACACAGACTTCTCATTTTGCCCAGCTTGGTAACAAAAAGAGAGCAAGAGACCACCACTACTATAGGATAGCAGCTTCCCACGCTCAGTCTAAGTGAAAATAAGTCCATTCCTTTCTACTCCTCTTCGCACAAAAAAAAAAGCTCCCAAGGAAGAAAAGCTTTCTTTCCTTCTGATGTCAACTTTACAATTCATGTCCTCAGACCGATCTATTAATCTGTATGCAATTTGAATCAAGTTAGTGCCCGTACAGCCAATGCCATCTTTCCACTCTGAACCTCTGCCTAACATGCTAAAGGAAAGCAAAGAGCTTGATCTATGACAAGGACCCTCACCATAAGCCAAGCTACTAAACCCCAATTCATTTGCTCCCTGCGCTCAGCTCCCTCCTGGAACCTCGCAGAGGAGCTAGCCTCACACCAGGATTGCACCAAGTCACCAAGATGCTGCCTGAATTTGTTCAAAGCAGAAACGTGCATGTGCAGACAGACATATCCAGAAATAGGACATTATTAGAGGAAAATGACAATTGTGGAAATTGGGGAGATTTTTTAAATTTTCAGAAGTGTTAAGATAAAAGACAAAGCAGAAACACAAACTTTAACCAAGATGATGGATTACAGACATAAAGAATAAAAAACTTCAGAGCCTCTCCGGCAAAGTTTAAAAGAGCTTGCAAACTGTAGACACCCTCTAAGACACTGTGACATTGGGGGCATTACAATTTTACTCATATTTAAGAAGTTTAGAATAATGAAAAGTCCAGAGCTCAGCATCTCAATCTGAAAATTCTTCAGCTAAATTCAGGATGAACAGATTACGATTTTCAGCCTAAATATCCTAACTTACCCTAATTAGTTGCAAAAGGTGATATGAGTTAGCAACAGTTGCATGGGTCTTTTCTGCTAGGTGCGTTCCTCTGGACGGCAGCATCAACTTATTTCATACATTTCACTGGACAATTGGCAAATTATTGCCAAATATTGTACTTCAGGCTACCTCTGAGTAGAGACAGAGGTTAAACTGGTGTCCAGCCCATTTGTAAAAAGCACAGTCAACCACTCCATCCCATATTTCCTGCGGAATTGGTAAAGTGTCTTCCAAAAACAGCCAATAGTTTTGCTGAAAGGCTCAAAACAAATAGCACTTCTGAAGGAATATCTTACATAGTTTACATAATAGGCATCTCAGAAGGGAAAAAAGGATGTGTACACTGCTTCAGTGTGAATTCTGCATTGAACAAAAAGACATCATTCTTTGCTTAACACAAGGCTTCAATTCACCATGAAGAAAACCGCTGAGGTCAAAGCCTCACGGTTCAAGTTGAGAGGGAGATCTTCAGAAAGGAATAACTTTTTTATCCTGAATTCAAATCAAAATACAATATGGAAAAGGAACAGCTTGTCTAAGCCTCAAAAAGGAAAAGTTCAACCCTATCCAACATCCTTTCACAAAAATTTAATACATTTGTAAGCTGTGTTACCAGATCCACCTATGCACACTTCTGCTTACCTTTTTCTTTTTATTATTTAACACCTGGTCCTTATCTCCTGACACATGGTTCACCCTTCCTGCTAAACACAGTATCACACTATAAAACTAAACACCACAAGAGTAGAGTGTCATAACCACTGGTGCTTCCACGTCACTTCATATTCAGCTCTATCTCTCCTCAAGACCTGAAAGTTAACATTGATGTATTTGCCTCAGTCTGTCCCTTAGAGACATGGGTAAAATACTGAATGCTTCATGTGAGAAAGATTGTTACAGACAATACTGTAGCAGTATGAGGAGGCAAGTCAGATGATGAAGCAAGCAACGACATTTTTTTCTTTTTTCCGAGCCCAGAGAGCAAAACTGTACTGTTTGCATCAGGATAACAACAGCTGAAGGGCCTAGAATTTGTGTTACCAAGGGCTGTGGGGTTGTTTTTATTCTTCGCCTTAGAGGAAAACAAGCTGTGCTTCTCTTCGCAAGGAGACAAACAAACGTTTTCAGCTCATACAAATCACCTGCAATACACAGCTAACTATCGATTATTATCGTCATTCCCACATCCCCAAACACCACCAGGGTGTGAGCAAGGAAATGAGCTAGATCGACAGCTGACAGAAATCTGTGGAAAATTCTCCCTAGGAAAAGAACCTGTGTGTGTTCTGATAAGAGACCAGGGAAGGGCTTGGCAGGCCACGCTTGGCTCCAAGCTGCTCCACTAAATACAATAACTTCATCAGCAGGCCAAGGAGCTCAGCCTCTACCACCTACCCTAATATTAGTTACAAATATGGTTGCCATCTGGTGGCTAACACAGAATGAAGTTAGCATCTGTGATGAGTTCAGGGTGGACCAGATTCCCTGTCCCTTCCCCCCTGGAACAACAGTAGGGTAAAAAAAACACAGATGTGGCCATGCTCACTCTTGTCTACAGATTGAACATTGCTGCTGCAGCTCCATACTGGTAGTCATTGGGCTTTTCTTCCAAGGCCTCAGACAGGTTCAAGGGACGCTCCTAGTCTCAGTAAGTGAGCAAAAAGTAGTGAATGCAGCACATGCAACATTAAGTCCAAGTGGTTTGGGCTGCCATTCTGACCCAGCAGCGTTTTTGAGCAGTGTCAGAGATTGGTACAAGGCTCAGGACAGCACTGCATTTAATCCCAACCCTCCTAGATTAAATCTAGCTGCTAAAGATAACTCCCAGGGAACACGAGCAGCAGTGGGCAGATCTGCTCGCCCGCCCTCCCTCCCTCAAAGATGCACCAGTCCTTATTCAGTCAATGTCATCTCGCAGCAAACCACTGAAAACCAAGACGAGCGTTCCTACAATAAAAGCAGCTGATCAATGTCCCTGCGTAAAAGGCCCGATAATCCTACACAGAGCAGGCATCTGGCATCAGATGCAGCATGCCAAAGAGATGAACAGGAGAAGTATCCATTGCATATTCCTGGCCCCTTCTGCTGGCACAGGGGTGGGCGGAGAGCAGCGAAAGGGCTCCCGGGATTCAAAAATCCCCCCCCTCCCTCGGCAGATCGGCCCAATCTTTAAAGGCCGTACGGCTTTGGCTTTACCACCATTCCAAAATGAGGAGCTCAAGGTCAGTACAGCAAGCAGCGGCTATCACGCGATGCTGGAAGATAAGGGACGAGTGTGTCTCTCTCCCTTCCCTCACCATCTTTGAAGTTACGCATTGAGCGCTATGGCAAAATACAAAACTGCTCCCGAAAACGCTGCATAAAGCACAACCTAAATGCCACAACGGGAAGGTCTCCTCCTGTTGAAACAATAAGCATCTGCGGATCCAACACAAGCGTGCGGCGCTCCGCGCTCCCTGCCGCTCCCGACCGAGCGCGATGCCATGTTTCCGCAGGCGGACGGTGAACCCTCACCGCTCGCTACGGGGATAGTCGGCATTTTCAGGATGCAAAGGGGCCCTCATTCCGCAGGCAGGGAAGGCAGCTGCCACCCCCCCGGCAAGCACCCGCTGCGAGACGCATCCCTGCTTTGTGGAGGGCTGTCATCCCCGGCACCCGCGTCCGCCCCTCCAACCCCGCATCCCGGGGATGCCCCCCTTCTTCCCTACCTTCTCCTGCGCCCGCGTCAGCTTCTTCTGCACGTTGCTGGCGATTTTCCCGGCCGTGACCCCCTTGCTGCCCAGCTCGGCCATCTTGCCTCCTCTTTTTAACGGGCTGCGAGCGGCGGACCGGCAGGAAGGGGGGGAAAAGCCGGCGGGCAGGCGATGGCCCCGGCCGTCACCGCCGCCTCCCGCCCGCCGGCCGCCGCCGGCCGCCTTTTAAAGGGATAGTGCCGCCTTAAAGGGACAAGGGATGGGGGCAGGTTTTGGAAGGATTTCCCCCACCCTGCCTGCCTGCCTGCCTCCTCCGGGTCCCCCCCGCCGCCTGTCCCAGAGGAAGCCAACAGGGAAAGTCTGGGAAGCGTCGCAAGGGATTGATCTGAGGTGGCGGAATAAGTTTGCTGTCGTCTTTGATCCCGCAGCAAAACGGCAGTCTTGTTTTGAGAAATCTGTACCACTAATTGTTATCCCCGATTGTCCAAATTCATAGGTCAGAGGCACTTCTGAAATTACTCCTGGATCTTCACAAGCACAAAGGGGGAAACTTAGTTTATGGAAGTGAATCAAACCCTTGATTTTTAAAAGGCAAGCTGCAATTTGAGAAGAGTCCATCCTTGAATCATAGAATTATTAAGGTTGGTTGGTAAAGACCTGTCAGATAATTGAGCCCCACCATTACCCCAGCACCACTGTGTTCACCACTAAACCACATCCCCTAGTGCCAGATTCCCCACACCTTTTGAGCATTTCCAGGGATGTTGATTCCACCATTTCCCAGGGCAGCCTATTCCAAACCCTGGCCATCCTTTCAGTGCAGAAATTTTTCCCAATATCCAATCTAAACCTCCCGCAGCACATCATAAAGCCATTTCTTCTGGTTCTGTCGCTTATTACCAGAGAAAAGAGAACGAACCCCACACCTTGCTACAACCTCCTTTCAGGTAAGTAACAGAGAGTGATAAGATCTCCCCTGAGCCTCCTTTTTTCTCCAGGCTAAGCAGCCCCAGCTCCCTCAGCTGTCCCTCATAGGACTTGTGCTCCAGACCTTTCATCAGCCTCATTACCCTTCTTAGGACACGCTCCAGCAGACCTCAATGTCTTTCCTGAATAGAGTGGTCCCAAAACTGAACACGGGAATTTGAGTGCAGCCTCACCAGTGCCAGGTACAGGGGGACACTCACTGCCCTGGTCCTGCTGGCCACACTGTTTCTGATGCCATTGGCCAGGATGCCACTGGCCTTCTTGGCCACTGGGCTTTGGCTGTGCTTTGCTAGATCTACTCGGCAAGTACCTTTTGTGAAACTGTGTTCCTTTACACGTTAGGACCAAGTTCTGCTTCCTGGAATACAGGAAGCCACCTCAGCACTGTTATTCATATCCTAATACTTGGCCCTCAAGCTTCCGTCAGTACCACACACCGGGGCTTGGGTGAGTGGTGGGGAAGTTTCTTTCCTTCCTCTCCTGCTTCTGCACACTCATCCCAGTTCTCTGTGGGAACTTAGGACTGAGTACTTTGTGCACTCAGTATCCAGTACAGTACCAACCAATCCAATGCTCTGCAGGCAATTTAGATATGTAACAAACTTGCATTTACCTTCATTTACGATGGAAATACCTATTTAAATTAAAAGACAGTACCCAAACCTCCCAGTGTCCCCACACCATTTCACAGTCATTACTTTGCCAGATGAAGACTTATCTTCAGTTTCACACATGCAGGGAATACTGTAGCACACACTACTGCCACTTAAAGCAACAGAAGGATGTTGAAGGTGATAACTTTAGAGAGCTAGGCCAGATTTTTCCACCTTATATGCCATTTATTGTTTCCCATTTCTGCTTCAGTACTATTTCTGTTCATTCAGAACTTAAAATAAAAACAATTGTCTTGTCAGAGCCCTTAGAAACTGTGGGCAGAGAACCTGTCAACACCTCTTTGTAAGGCTCCATGAGACAATGCCTCTGCATTTTTTGCCTGTTTTGACAATGCCTTTTTTAATGACAAAACCTTCATTCAGAATCCAGTTTAAATCCATGGTATACTTCGATTATGTTAGTAGACATACTATTCCCATGTAATCAAGTACTAGGGCATGTGTTCCAGTTGTGTATGAGAAAAGTGCAGTGATAGAAGACATTCTCAGAGTCAAGTGTGTGCATGTCCACGATGCCAATCTGTATTGCAAACCGCAAATTAATTCAATTCCTTCCTGGCTTTACATTTAGTATTCCTCTATCTGTATAATTAGTATTTAGTATTAATTTAGTCTTCATTTCCTGTAGTATTTGTCCCAAATACATCTGATTTTTTTTCCATAATTTCAGCCTTAGTAATTTTCATATTACCTTTCTTCTCCAGTATCATCTATAATTTGTCCCTCACTGCCATCTCCCCTGCCTTAGCTGAGCTTTTAAGGGTGAAATATGCACATGTGGTTAAACATTTGTAACACCACGTTTAAAAGAGCAGATGTTTCAGGGTCAGAACACATTCCTCTCCACCCTGCCTCATATATTTGCTTCTCCTGTTTAGGTCTTTTCTTCAGTGGAACTGGTTTTGAAGGGATTTTTGTCTAATTACTTCCTTTCAAGTGAAAAGCAAATGATTGCAGCACATGAGCTAAAAAGAGAGTCCACAGCAAACACCAGACAATTGTGAAACAAAAGCAGCCAGACACACACCGTTCACCACAATGAAAAATGATGACAAACTGTGTACATTTTAAAAGCTGGGATTAACAGCAAGTATCCACCTCTCCGCATGAGTCATTTCCCAGTTATTTCTGTGCTTGATTGGATCAGCACCAAAGCTGCAAAGCATTTGCTGGGCTCCAGGTGTGTTGCAAAAGGTACTCCCCTGGCATGACCCACATACAATAAGTGGCCATGCATCTGAATGACCACAGAAGCCATTTCAGCCAGGTAATATATGGAGGAGGTTGTTGCTTTGTAAACAAGAGAGGCTTCAGTTTCACACCTATCCACCATTGTTCTGATCTCAAGCTTACTGCGTTTTACTGCGTTAATGTGAATAATTTCAATTGGACCACAGTGCAATTATGTAGTAATAAGCATTCAAGCTAGCGACTTAATGCTTATATTTGTTTATGCATTGTGACATCATGAGACAGAGAGGTCTTACCTTTTGGAAGCCATTAGTGACAGATTCTACACAACTGGAGTTAAAAGAAAACAAACAATGCTTATGAGTATCTCCTGCAATGAGGTTCATTAAGTTAAATATGTGCATAGTCATATAATCTGTTCTAACACTAGACCCTAGAACATTTCAATTCACCTGACTGTAACCAACTAAACATATTTAAGCTGAGTCACCTTCGCTCCTTTTATAGGCAAAAGAGTACCTCCAAAGGCTGATAAAAAATAAACCAGAAACATCTCTCTTCCCTCTTAGCTCCAGAGGGAGATTAGCTGAATAGCTTAAATAGCGAAAGTTAAGAAAGCCAGATGGGTTATGAAACCCACCTGTAGTCCATCTCCCTGGTGACAGGATGACTCATTTACACAGTTCAGAGGGAAGAAGCAAATCTGTCAAACACTCTAGCACAAACAGGCATATTTAACATGTACATACCCACCACTGGTTTTTTTATGGCTTTCTTAATTGATTAATACTCTAGTCAATAATGACTCAGCCCCATAAGTGCATTTCACTTGTTAGTTGTCTCATTAAAGGGAGATGAACTGTTCACCTGTTTACAATTAAGCATATGCTTAAATGCTCAGTGGCTTGGAGTCTATTATTTTGTAGCTTAGGTACAATTTATTCCCTTATTTGCACAAATTGTTCCAGCTTTTTTTTTTTCATTATTATTAGTTTTCCTGTTTTGCCAATTTTGTCCATCTGGGAGCAGGATGTTTTCTTCATGATTCCTAATTTAAATTGGTATAAAAATTTATTCTTCAAAGACCGATTTCAGCAATCTATCCATTAACTTATTTTTATTTTTTCTGACTTGAACCTTTTAATAGTAGTTTGTGTGTTTAAAGCTACAAGCTGTGATAATCAGAATCTTCCCTGCTACTGGTGGCAAAATCTTTCATGTATAAACCAATTCATTTAAATAAAATAATTCTAAAATTGCAATGGTAGTGGTCTCTACCATTCATAGAACTACAAGTATATATTCTCTGTTCCAGTTACAAAGAAGATTAAAAGCAAGTTAAATTGATTTTTGTTTATTTTCAGCAATAGTTCTTATTTGTATAATTACAGATTTTAGAAAATGCTTAGAAGAGTTCAGTTAATTAAATATGTTTATGGAAAATATAAATATATCATTATTGAATTCTTAAAGTGCTTATATTTATACTAAATAATATTATTTGCAGTAAGCTATTTGAAGAACTCTAAAGCACTTCACCCCTAGTACTAATATAATGCAAGATGTGTCTATTTCAATCATAATTTCTTGTTTTCTTCAAAGCTGAAGTTCAGATATTAAACAACCTGGTTGTTTGGATCCATAGTTTTGTTCTGACTATCTCTGGCTGTAACACTACTGGTCGGTTGCCCTCACTACCTGCCAGCACCATTCTCTTGCTTTAGTGATGTCACTACTAACGGGACTGACTTAAGACAGTAAATCCAACACCTTGAAAACAACAAATTACACAAAATACGTTATGTAGCAAAATCTAATTGAGTTTTAACTCCAACCTTGCTTGCCTTTTTCTTTTCGTTGCAGATCATGCATTCTTCTGGGATCAAGCATTCCAGAAGAGCTTGCAAAGATGACTTCTGTCTTTTCTTTTAACCTGATAGCATTATCAAGGATAATTTGGATATCAATTTCACCATTATCCAGTTTGCCTTAAAATTCCTTTCTGACTGACTATATTCTCTTGCAAACCCTCCCTTTGTTCTCCCACAGAAAGGTGTAGGGAAGAATCAGTAAGTTTCTGCCATACAAATAATAGATAAAACCTCAATTATTATGTGTTCTGTCCTTTAAAACAAGAGCAACATGAAAGAACTTTGATTTAAAAATAGTGTCCTGAAGGTGTTTTCTCCCACACCTCTCAAACTCTCAGTTTCTGTTGAATCTCGTCATTATCTTGTTATGAGAAACAGATGATGATACCCAAGTGACTCTTCTCATGCTCTAAACTCAAAAAAATACCTAAAAAACCCTAATACCCATAGCACTGGGAAGGCTCCAAAACTGAGAGCTTTGCCAGGCTAGTTCAGATGCACCTGCTCAGAAACAAGGAGAGGCAGGAAATAGAATTATATTAAACCTTTGCCTTATGTATCACTGAAGCCTGTTCCCTGATTGCAAGCTTGCTTGAATTCTAGAGAATTTATGTGGTGTTCATAATGTATCTTACTGGACCTCCAAACTTTGGCAGGTTTTTCACTGAATTTCAAAATTCAGATCTAATTTCACTTCCATCCACATGCCAGTTTGGATGCTTGATACACCTGCATGTAACTATTTTTTTCTCTGCCTTTGTGGATTTAGCCATCACAAAGTGAACTTTGGCACTGAATTTGTGACAGATGAGCTACCCTTCACTACTAAATGAAGTGAGTAGAAATGGAAATGGTCTGTAAGCTTTGCATAAATGTACTTCCAAGAAGCTTATCAAAATTTCTATGTACCCCATTGTTCAGGAAAATAAGGGATTTGGCACATTTGAAATAATTTTGGTTTTACTTTTTCATTATCATCAATCAGCAAGGAACAGGCAAATTAATCCTGTGCTTCCTTTGAAAAATATTCTGAGAATTCTGGAAGCCTTTAACTATTTATTAAAACATTTTAAAAATCAGAAAGAATTATATACTCAAATGGATGGGCCAGTTTATCCCCATCTATAGCTGTGGAAGAACACATGGCCCATCTGGTGGAATCACACAAAGAATATCATAGCACCAGGATACCATATCAACAGCACGAACTATCACTGAAATACAGAAGGTATTTGATATTTTCTATCAAACATATGTCCACGAGATTCCACACTTGTGAGAACCATGCCAGGTAGATTATGTAATGGTAACAATTGTCCCAGTTGCAATGTCTTCCTCCTTGATTCTCTTTACCAAGAGCCTCATTTCATTGCCTTGGCAACGAAATAGAGTGACTTATTCACTGCACATTACTTACAAGAGCCATCTCTCCTTCAATTACTATAAGCTTAGTATCAATTCAGATCTTTTCTGTAGTCAAAATTATCCAGCTCTTTCCTTTTGAGGGTTGGGATTTGAATTTTCAGAAAATAAGGATAGCAACTTCCCAGTTTGGGCAAATGCTGTTTTCTGCACACATCCAATACAACATTGGTTACAATCTATTCATACAATCTATTCTGTTTTAATATTCTAGCTAATATCTATCTATTCTAATAATTACTGACATTTATAATAATGTTTTCCTAGTCCTGGATCAGAACTGAACTGCAGAAAATACAACACAGAAAAATGCAAGAAAAATTTTTCTTATCTGTAACAACTCAGCCATTTCCAGAGCTCTATCAACTCCATAAAAAAGCTTTCAAAAATACTCCATGAAAAACAGTGGAGGCCTCAAATAGTTAGAATTAGTTAGAATTGATATATTTCTCTTCAGAAATTATGTGACATTTTAATGTATCATTCAATGCTCTGACATCTTCAAGTCTCCTTGCCAAATTTAGCAGAAAACATTTACAGTCCTGAAGTAAACATCCTCTACAGTTTAATGAGTCACAGCCTTATGTATACAGATATCAAGGTCATCAGCATGCTAGAAGAATAAACATAAATTTCAAGCTAAATTCTAATTTGTTTCCAAACTGTGTTTTGAAACAAGACAACACTACCAGATAAATGAACCAAACATAGTAAATTGTGAAAATTTTTCTTACCATGTCACTGCACAAGTGATGGAAATACATGTAATTTCTACTACTGTACTCTGAAATCCAAAGCACAAGTCTGGGAATGTTGCAGCATCTGAGCATCTTTACTAGGAATTTTCCAATACAGTATGTTCCCTCAAAACCCCACCTTTTGGAATCACATGAATAGGTGTCCAGACAGGAAAAAAAAAGTCAAAATCTATATCACAAAAACTGAAAACCAAAGAAGGGCAAGGGGAATTAAGCCAGCACTTCAACATTTTCATTTATTTTAAGGCATTCACAGCCTGGTGTCAAAAGCTAAGGAAAGACGAAATGTGACACTTCTCTCTTGGACTTGGAGGTAAAGATAAATTTATTATATATATTGCAGAAATGTGCTGCTTGTAAAACAAGCTTTCAGAAACAGCAAATAGCAACCCAAAAGGCAGCTATGACAAGAGAAAAGTATTTTTGGTCTACATAACACTAGTGAGCTCCATCACAGCAAGAAAAAGCAAACTGCCTGGATAAGAATAATCTTGCACAGAATTATCCTCTGGCTGTATGTGTGCTGTGAGATCTTCTGAGATCCTAGATTTAAAACAACCAACCAAACAAGCAAAAATATCCCTTCCTAGCATGCCAACATGATCCAGGTTTACCAAGACTTACATAGTAAACATTTAGTAAGGCAAGCAACCCTACATTCCCTAGAGAGAGCAACAAATAGGTACAAGCCACTTGCAAATCCTACCAACATTACACCTACTCATAGCCTCATAAGGGTGTGGTAATCCTAGAAACCAGACAGTTCTTTCCTGCTGAAATTACACATTCCCATTCTATTTAGAAAGCTTTTCTTTAATGAAATGTTTCCTGGAGATACTTAATTAATTATCCTATCCTATCCTGTCATCGCAGCAAAGAAGTCTTCCTCTTCTTATATAAATATCAGAATATATATACGGAAACATACACACAATTTCTGCTTCTAAAACCATATAGGATGGAACAGTGCCCTAGACATGTTTTGATAAAGCTAACCAGATCAGTTCTGCTCTTTTTATTTAAAAATATTTTACCGGCTCCTGTTTGTTTATATGCAGTATTAGAGGCAGTTCTTTAGATACTAGTTCCACATTATCTTGCAATTAGAGGTTGCTATTCATCCCAGCTGATCACAAAGACTCACTGCTGTCTTTAATGTATTTCTTTTGGCCCCTTGGTTACAACCAGTTGTCGCTAAAACCGACCAATGACAATCACAAAAACCAACCAAAGGAAGTATCTTCTAGCTAGCAGTTCTTAACCTTTTATGAGTTGCCATCCCCTTAAAAAATACTCCATAAACACAATAAAGCATGACAAGACTTCCTTGTTTTAGTTGTCCTTTACAGATCCTGGAGAAATAAATTATGGATTCACATTGCACTTTCTAGTCAAATTGTTCAATATTAGACTTCCAAACTTTAGATGTCAAGTTCATGATGATAACCAATAAAGAGGTTGCTTCTGTTTGTTGCCTAAAGGCATCTAAAGATAATGAACTCTTTTCTCTTTTTTCTTAACACTATGCAGTTAAAATAATAGTCATAGAAGTAAAGCAAAGGCCTAGGAAAGATTTTCTCCTCTGAGAAGCAGCCAATTCAGTGGAAAAGCCTTAGGACCTTGACCTAACACATCATCTGGGAAATGTAAAGTTATTCTCCATCCACTATATGTTTTTTTCTGTAACTTAATTCATTTTAATTTTACCTGAATTGGACAATTGATATTTTATCACTTCTCATGGCAGAAACTCATTAGTAGCCCACTATTTTCTGTGCCAGTAGAAAGAGGACAATGTGCTATTTGTAATTCTTTTCTAGCCAAATAATAGCATAAATTTCACTTGGTCTCAGCTATACTATTGTGTGATAAAATGCCAACATCAAAAATAATAATGAACTTATTTAATACCAAATTATACATCAACACAATTGCAGTAATTACAAGTAGTACTCTTGCATTCCAATGTGACCCAGAATCGTGACAGATTAAAACATTAATCTCTACTATGCATTTGCCAGTGAAGCTTTGTCAATCAAGATGACTCAGTCTCAGAAAATGCAGAAAGAGGAATTCAACACACTGAAACTGTTCAGTGCAGGCCTCAAATTTACAGCCTTGAAAACACACAAACATTAGAGACATTTGCTTTGATACTACAGCATGGCTGTATTAGATCTTTCCTGCCTCAATTTAATCTGACATAGCTGGTCCATGGGTAAGTGTAGCCACTCCCTGCAGAGGTGGTGATTGATCTCTGCATCACAATATGAGTTAGGAAGCTTTGCCAGCTGAGATTAATGTCTCAGAAATCTGCAAAGTTGGGATGTTTTGTAACCATCTTTAAAATAAAATGTAAGATGGAGGTGAGACAATGGCTGCCCACACTTTCTGGAGCTGATATCTATTTATATTGCAAGCTGACTAGAAACCAGTGAATGATTATTTCTTGGATTAATTTGGTGCCTTCATTCTGTATGAAAAGAAATGCATGTGATTTCATACAACTTCTTCTGAAAATAATGAGTGTTTGATAGAGTTATCATGATTACTATGCATTTATTATTTATGAATTTGTGACCATAAAAGAAGCATCTATAAATGTGATAGTGAAATACTGATTGCCTTTTCAGTGGTGTCTTAGATGAAGATTTCTAACCAAGTTCTTGCAGATATGTGTAACTGATTGCCCACATACCTCTTTAATTCTCTAATCAACTAGAGTTAATGCTTTTTTTTGCATCTGGGATGAGACTATCTCTGCAGTATTTGCGAATCTTCAAGCAAATTCAAGTGTTCACCCCTATCTGCAAAAAGGAGACAAAGAGCTTCACAAACTGAGCAGCTGAAAATAAGAGAGACTTGTCTGAATGTTTCTTATCCTATACTTAACTGTGGTGGCAAACATTCTCTTGCAGTCCTTTATCCCTTAGACACTTCTTTTCAAAATCCCTGACTCCAGCCTTCCTTTTGTCTGAGTAAAGTGGGCTGTTTCAGCGAGTTTACAATTTAATGTAATTGTTTCCCCATTAGATAAACACTTGACAGCAAACACTGTTTCAAACATTGCCAAGATTGGTACAATACCTTTAAATGGTGTCAGATGATCTCCTGTTTACTGCAATGTTTACTTCAATAGTGTCTGAAACATACAAATATCTCCCTCAATTATTTCCTGTCTTATTTACTCTTATTTCACCAAGGCTGTGATCTCCTCAGAGTAAGAACTACCTTTATTTTGAATGTTGCACGATAACAGAGTGTCAAAGCCCAATGATTAACACACTCTGTTAAAGACAAATCTCAGCAGGAGCCATACAAGACTGCAAAGGCTGGATTTTCTCTAACAAAACTCTTCCCACACGAAACTTTGGACATACTGTACTTTTTCTCACATGCAAATTCCCATTTTGAGCAAGGATACACAAAAGATGAACAGGAATTGAGAACGTTTACATGTACAGGGGCTAAGAGTCCTTGTCAAACAAGTATAACCAAACTACTCTATCTTTAACGAGCCATAGTAAGTACATTGCTCTTAGCTATATATATTTTTTCCGTAGATACATAATCACAGATTTTCACTAAGTAATACTATAAAGGCAGCACCACCTAGTGGTACCAAAACTACAGTGTAGTATTTTCAGTGGTTTCCTGAAGAAAATTCTATTGGAAACATAAGGAAAACTCAGCTAAAATTAGTTTTTAAATACCCACATGACAGGTACATGTTTTGGTCTTTTTTTCTTTTTTCCGGCAAGAACATGAATTAATATTTGCAAGTTGTTAGCATACACATATGTATATATATTTTCTGTTTTAAGTACCCTTTGAAAGGGGAAAAGGTAAGTGAATGTGTGCATTAATCACAGAGGATAAAATATTTTTCTTTTTTATTGTACATATATATGAAAAAGTATTTTTTAAATTATCAGGTACTAAAATAATTACTACACACACCTTCCCATCCAACTTTATTATTTACTACTGCATGTGTAAGGTTTAGATGAAAACCTATATAGGAATAAGAAACACCTAGCAACTTGCATCGCTTCCCAAATATTTTCCAACACACATTCCAGGGAACTGTAGTTTATCTTGCTTCAATTTATATAGTCCATGACAGAGATGATCACTTTGCACAAATCAGAAGGGTCCAATGTGTAAGACCAGTTGTCCTCCCCAGTGATTGTACTGGCATATGTATTTACATCTGTGCTCAGTAGCTGTACAGCGCAGGGACTATCACTTGGTAGCATTTAAAATCATCCTACCATCTGCTTTTCACTTGCCCCTGTAAATCCTCTATTGACACTTCTGTGACACTTCAGGAGGTGAAAAACCTTCCGATGCATCTGCCACCGTGGGAGCCTGCCAGTGCAAACTAATACTGTTCTGCACACTGAGAATCGGTGATTTGGTACAGGCCTTCCGAGTCTTTCTCTGGGCACACATTGGGGATGTTTGGCATTACCAAAGATGTTAATCTCTAGTAATTTTATGATATTTTTTAAAGTTATGAACATTAAGTGACAACATAGCACAGAAATGAAAAACCTCAATGACCAAAACCAGTAGTGGCCTTTTTTTTAATATGGCACAAATAGTACCCATCAGGCACCCAAACAACTCCTGCCTCATCTCTTTTCTCTCAGCCTGCCCCATCCTACTTGCAGTCCACAGCTCACCTCCACTTCCTGAACTTGCACCCCATATGATACTTGTTATAGCCCCAAAGCCTTCACCCCGTGTAGCTTTCCCACTCCTCCCTTCCCAGTCCCAAGTACCAGCACAGCTCTTCTTTTCCGAGCTCCAAACACAGCCCCAGTGCCTACTTGTCTCAAGTTCACAACTGCCAGGCATGCTACTCTCCATCTTCAGAGCCACATCACTGCTGGAGAATTTAAGGCGCTCCTAAGTTTCATTCACCACTGGCATACAATGTTGCTGGAGTTGTGACTATTTCACCACTGACCTCATAGGTTCCTTCCATGCCTGGGGACCTACAAGAGAGTAAGGAAAAACTTACTGAATACAGTAATTCTAGTCAAGCACTTTATTCCTTTTACCATGCTTTATCATTTCATGGGTGCTTGGGGATACTTTTTTTTCCAGTCTTCACCATGTCTCATAGTAACTGTATTCTAAACTCTTATTCTCCTGATAGCTTGAAAATTTTCACACCAGTTTATTCATTCATTGTTACTGTTGATACTTCTTTTGAACAAGCATTGTCCTTTACCTTAGGGTTACTTTCAGCTTAACCTGAAAGTATTTGAAAAGAAGATTTATGTCCTCTTACAATATTCATTTTTCTAGACTAATTACATGAACATTTTTGAGGATATTTTTAGTCTCTTGCAGACATTCATGCTTCCACTACCTGTTACCTAATCCAACTGGAAGGAGCAAAATCAACTCAGCAGTTTTCTGTCCAACAAACCAAGTTTTCCTAAGCCCATGGTTACATAGCTTCCAGATGTGCCAGGGCTTGATCTGCCAGCGAACCACAGGGAGGCAGAGCAAAAAGCATTGTAGTATATAACCCTTTCTCCACTCATAGAAACTATTAACCTGATAATCTTAGTGTTTCCTTACCTGTTCAAATCAAACTCCATCTTTCTTGAACACTTAAGCACACTGCACATAGCACTTAAAAAATATCTGTGATAGAAATCGGGGAAGAATAGGTCAGATTGCATCTCATACATTGTAGGCTGTGTTTCTCATTATTCCCACATAATTGCACTTTCTAGTCACCTGTGATTACACAGGCCTTCTTCTACATATCACATTTTCAAGTAGTGAGTTCCTCAAATAAACTATTTTTATTTCCTGCATACATATATTTTGCTATTAAATTGCAGCCCATTTCTATTGCATTCTGGGTTCCATTTTTGTTGGTTTTGATTTTTTATACTTTATGCCTTTTTCTTTACATCATTAATATTCTTCTGTGTATTAAGCAATGAATCAAAACATTAGCATTAGCATTAGAGTCAGTCTTAGCGTATTTCTTGGATAACTTTGCCAGTACCTTTCCTTCACAATGACAGTATTCTTAACATAAGGTTCTCTCTCCTTCTGCCTGGTCATTACACATCTTAAATTCTTGTATGAATCCCCATCTTTTCTAGCTGAACTATTCATTTCCCATGCAGCAGTGAATCTTTCAGTTCCATATAAGTTAAAGACTTTAAGCCGCTAAAGAAAAATGCAATTATAAATAGTAATTAAAATAAGAACCAACACTTGTAAATTCTGTATAAATATTTTATTATGCATAAAAGATAACTTACATGGATAGATGCTCCATTAGAACAATACTGACTGTTTTCATGAGAAGATTCAAATGCTATAAAAAGCATTTGAGAATGTCTCTTCCATCTTCTACAATAATGTATTATTTAGGGACTGATACCAAGTAGCAAATGTACTGCAACATAGCAGTGGCTGGTGTTTCTAATGATGCTGTGACAAAGCAAAAGGAAGGCACCATATGGCATCCAAATTTGGATTCCAGGCAGGGGCTCTTTGTCTCCAAGTCAACAAAACCAGGCAGATTTATGGAGTCAAATACTCGATCCGTAGACTTTTAAACAGACCTTTGCAAAACATCTCCTTCGGGATGTCAGCTGGCTCTGGCAAATACAAATCTCTTCATTTGATTTAGGATGGAGACAATGGAAAATAACAATGGGAATATTAAAAAAAAAAAAAAAAAAAAGAAAGATAGAATAATTGGAAGCCCTGGAAAAATCAGAAGGCAAGCTTCTTCAAGGAAAATACTCCCAACAGAATACCTGGTTTTCTTACAGTACACATATATGCTCAATACAAGAATAATATTTTAAAGTCCTTATGTAAGCATTTAATCCTGTCATAGATCAGATCAATTTTGTTTAGTGTTGTTATTTTATATATGAGATCGATACAAAGGAGATTCTGTTTCTCTTTTGTCAAAACCTTGAAAAAGCACCACAAAAAGGAATCAAAATACTACAATATGACTGTAGTAGGTAGCTATGTGAAATTTCATGTACGCCATTAAAACTACAGCATGTTATTTAATTTCTAATCTGTCTGTGACTTCCAAAGGCTAGACAAGCAAAGAAAAGTGTTGTCATTTTAATAACTAAGTTGCAAAACCTTTGCTAACATTGCATATAGCTGAAATATTTATGATTGTCAGTATGTAAACTACCTCCCAAACAATAGTCAGAGCCTGACATGTAAACAGTTAACTATACATAATTACATATGTATCATATTAGGATATGCATGTCTGAGCATCATTCAAGGCATAACATGGACACAAGGTACAAGTTTGTCTCAAAAATGAGAATGTAAGGTTAGTGCAGTGATACCAAAGTTATCCAAAGTATCCTGCAAGAGAGACTTTTCTGTTGGCTGTGGTAGGAAAAATAATAATATTTGAAAAAACAACCAAACCCCCAAAAAACAACCCCAAACTTCCAGGTGTCCATTCTTTCTATTAGGCACTGGATAGTAAAAAAACCTCTCTGAATATTTCAGTAGTCACATTTCCATCCTACAGAACTATGTATTTGCCCACGGGTTCAGCATGTTAAAATGGGAAGTTTCCAGTTCTTACTGTTGAAGAACTGTGAATAAAGTTAAAAGTAGTATTTTAATTAAATGATAAAAATGTAACAACTACTTAATTTTAATATTTACATTTGGGTTTGGCATAATAGGTAGAACAGTGAAAGTGGCTTGTGCTTTGGTGATGAGAACAATGCCTGGCTTCAAACTCTCCAACATGACATTTAAACTTTCATTTTTAACATTTTTATTTTTTAAAACTAAATAGAAATATTTTATGGGGATTATGTTTAGATAAATTTGTATATGTTCTGTATTTCAAGTCTAAACAACATGACATAAGTTGTATTTTTTCTATCCTTATTTTTCATATTACTGAATTATTTTTTTAATACATGCAGAGTAAATGTTTTTACAGATTAAAAAAAGATCTTGTCATTTCAATGTTACATGGAAACTTTTAAAAAACACTGGAGGACAAGAAACAGGAAAACACAAACTTACACATGCAGCTAATTTTCATGTATTATATAGTAATCCCCTTGCTCTCAAATACACTCACTAAGTAGCAGCGTAACAAAACCACTGAATGATACTGACATGTCTGAATTTACTTTTGGTTGGCTTTTTTCAATGCATGTGTTGTTATTACTAGAAATCATCCCAGATAAAAGGAGATTCCCAGTGCAAGAAGGAATTTTTTCAGTATACATTTTCATTTGTGTAATGAACTGTTATAGGAGAGGTAATTGCTCTTATGTACTGCTAGAACTAAGGCAGAACATAATACTTCATGATCTTGTCAAATACCTACAAACCAGAGAACAAGCATGTTTAAACTTCCACAAGATGCAGATCTGTTTCCATGAAAATTGCATAAGTACATCCAAAACATTTGAGTCTCACTTTCTGTCAGAAAATCTCACATTGATGGAGTTTCCAGGAGTTAAAAGTCCATGAGTTTTGGCATGAACTGGTTCCGTTTTGGGAGAAATTTTGATTTCAAAATTCTGAAGTAGCTGTGAACATAAACAGGACAAGTATTAGAAAAACTGCAAAATTACCGATGAAGATTAGCCTTTAAAAAAGAGAACATAACAGACCGTCACAAACAAAATCTGTCTTGCCAGTTCTGCAGACTGTAAGTGCTATGATTCCCATCCAGGAAAAAAAAATAGGTGTTACAAGGTAAAGACTATAATTCAAAATCTTCCTCCTCTGATGGAGGGAGGTTTGAGCAAATTCTTTTTGAAGAACTTCCACATAACCAGATTAAATAGTCTGAACTATCAAAGAAACTAAGGTCTCTTTCAAACCTCGTGAGTTCTTCTCTATGTGTTTTTGATTTCACTTCCTTTAATATCATTAAGAAAGCAGTAGGAGTCTCAGTCCCATCACACACATTTTTCTGAATGAAGAATACCTCAGCTAACTCCTTTTATACTTTCAAGAGGGAAATACTGCAACATCCTCAACTTTTCCTAATAACAAATCTGAAACTCTTTTTCCTATAAATTAAGTAATTTTCTCTTATCCTTCTCCTAGTATGACTGATGGACACTGCATTATTTTCCTATACATAACTACCTTTCTCAGTGTCAGATGCTTGGTGAAATTTTTATTTTTTTTTTTTTCCTTTTTTATCCTTCTTGTTATCCTCTGTCTTCCAAACTTCCTTGAATTTGGCTATATTGACCTTAAAACACAGTGCGCTGGGTTGGCAGTTTATCATTGCTAAGTGAGGATTCATCAGTGTTTGGTAAGACTGAGTATTTTAGCTCCTCTTTCTGGCACACAAAATGCTTGCTATTGTTGCTAATATAATCTAGAATCACACTGACTTGTCAGAATTGACCGATTTTTTACTATATACCTCCAGTCTGTTCCTATGGTACTAATATTACCCAGCCAGTTGTTCATAAACTTGTATTTATGCATTTGTTTCTTCTCAAGGACACTAACTTGCAAGTATCCTTAATGACTAATTTTGCATGGCTTCTGGAACATTTCTCCTTTTTTTCATAATTCTATATTCACATTCTGATTTAACTTAATTCACAGCAACTCGGTATCCCATGCAAACTCTAGAAGTATTCTCTAATCCATCACTTACGCCGTTACTGAAAATACCAGCCTAAATCAAATGCAGGACAGACTTTTACAGAATTTTAATTAAGTGCTTTCCCAGTTCAACAGCAAATATTTGATAGCTACTGCCTCCAGCTATTTCCTTTTTCCAACCAGCTGTGCATGCACTTTATGGGCACTTCCATCTGGAACAAATTTTATTAATTTAATTGAGAGAAAAACATACAAGCTGTGTGAAAATACTTCCTGAAGTCAGAGTACATGACTTACTTTATACCTCCACATTAGGTAAGTGATCAAGTCAAAGAAAGAAATCAGACTGGTCAGAAACAATTTCTCTTTGATGAGCTCCACGTGTTTCTAATTTTAAATCACTTAAATATCATCTCGATGTTTGTAAATAGGTTGTGTGTTATTTAGTTCTAGTTTCTTTCCAGAAAACAAAAGCAGGTTCTCCATTGCTCCCTTGAGCCTCCCTTTCAAAAAGATGGAAGTATGTTTGTTTTACCCAGCCCCCCAGGAGCTCTCTCACACCCAAAAGAGAGGTGCTAATTGCTCAGAGATTGCTCCCAAAGTTTACTGAAGGAAATTCAAAGACAAATCCAATCAAGCTTTGCTTTGAATACCTAAAATGGATCTAAATATTTTTATAGTTAAGTAACTATAAATAGTTACCACATCTTTGAGATTTGATTGCACAGTCTCATTATTTGAGCTAAAGGGTGTCTTGTAAATGACAAAAAATGTAGCAGCTGTTGGGAATGCTTTCTTCATTATATGAATCAATCAAAAACAATATATAGCAACAATATATAGTATGTACTATTTATATAACTATAAATTATGTATATCTAAAATGATAATGAGTTAGAAGAAAGAAAAAGGAGAGAAAATCACAGAATAGAAAAACTCTACTATTTGTCATCACGTTGTGATCAGTACAAGGATATAAAATCTATTTTACATCTTTGTAACTTTTGGATTCTTCTAATGAAACACAGAAACTAAGCAGGTAACCATTCTAATATACATTAAGAAAGACTTCTGATTTGCTTACAAAAGTCTGCTGTACCAAATCCATATTATTTCCTTAACAAATTTGCCTTTAGTTTTACATCATATGTACTATACCATCTGCAATGTTGTTTAAGTACCATGCCACATTTCAAGCACGATTATTTTAATTTTTTAAGTCTTTGCAGGAGGGGTACATCAGACAACACTCCAAACCAAAGGTTTTGAGCACTGTAAGATACCCAGAAATGGCACACATTAAAAAAAAAAATCAATTCACGTTTCTTGTTGTATAAAAATAATACCAATTCACTTTTCACCTGAATCAGTGCAAGATGGATTTCCAGCTCTGCAATTCTTTTTCCTATACAACTTCGAATGCCATAACCAAAGGGAATGGAGCCAAAGTTGTCTACTCTGTCTAAATTATCTTTCCTCAGCCAGCGCTCAGGTCGGAACTCATTTGCCACTGAGAAATTTTCTTCGCTGTATGAAGTAGCATAATGACAAAGTGCCAGCTGGGTCTGAGAAAATAAATGATATTTATATTTAGGTAACTCCAATACACAAAACAAAATGGAAAAGCATTTGCAATTACTGTACTTTCTGCAATAAGATGTGATAAAAATTACGTATCTCTGAGTAATTCTAAAGACAAAAGGATACCTCAAAAATCGAATCCCTTTCTCAACTGGTCAAATGAAATAATCTTCAAATTGTTTTCAATGTTGCTAAATATATTAGAGAAGATGCAGTGAGGAAGGAGATGGGAACAAAAGTCACGAGTATTGAGAATTGTTTCATGAAGTTGCTATGAGAAAAAGGGAGAAACTCTTTCTACAAAGGGAATTAAAAGGCAAAGAATTAGAAAATGGCAAGAATAATGAAATTCATATTTTTTAAATTGAATTGTACCATTACACAGAGATATTATTAATAGACTCCATGATCAAGTGATGATGATAAATTTCATTTGCAGGTGAGGAGCCAAAGAAAAAAACATCAAAACAGCAGCAACAAGTCAATCATAACATGCATTTGTAGCATATAAATGGATATTATTTAAATACTTTCCTCTTAATGTTCTAGCATGGTGAAATCTTTTAAAATTAATGAAGTGTATATATGTTGTAGCAAATCATATTTCATACGCAAAAATTGAACTGTTCTCTGGAGACGACACTAACAGAACCTACCCCTTTAGGTATCAAGTATCCTCCAATGATCAAGTCTTTTTGGGTCACTCTTCCATTTCCTGGCAATACTGGATATAACCTAGAGAGAAATATTTATCTGAAGTTCAGCAGTAATAACTAACACAATTAAAAACCATTCAGATTCCAATCTGCATTCAAAAATATGCAGAATCAATGCCATATTCATTCACAGCAAAAACATTTTTCAGAAGTACAGAACACCTTGGAGTTTCAAAGACCTTGAATGATCTGTGAGAATATGACCATCACCTGAGAAAAGTTATTCATTAGTAACTGAAGGTTGAGCTATTTGGTCTATACATTTATTTGCTTTACACATGTACAAGCATGAAGTTAGGTGGCCAAGCTGGAGACATTTTAGCACTACTGCTAAAGCTGAAAATGCCTTATTGAGGCCTTCTCTCAAATCCTTTTATTACCCTCACATCACGATGAACATTTAGTATGAACATATAAAAAAAAAGTATGCCACATGCCTTTAAATCAAGAAGTTTAAAATTATTGTAGTGGCACTGCAAAGTATCAGTGAGGGGGAGGAAGTTTTTATATCTCATCATACAGACTGAAGGGAAAATCAAGCTTTCAAATTCCTTACCTTAACAGACATGTCCTGCATATGTGATACCACTTTTACCATACTTAGAAACATTAAACATTATCTAATCTATCTTATCTATTGCTTAAGCATCCTTGGACACAATACTGCTATAATAAATAAAAGTAGAAGCAGCAAATAGCCGTAGCAACAATTAAACACAAATGCTAGCATGGACTTAAAATCCATTAGAACAATGTGGAATTAAATTTTTTAGTTGTCTGCTGTTTACCTCAAGGTTTCTTTCAGCACAGCTCTAATCAAAGGCAATTTGGGGACATCATGAGCAACAGGAACTTGATCTTTCCTCAGCTTATTGACTATTTCCTCATAAACACGTTGCTGCACCTCTGGGTGCTTTGCCAACAAGTATATTGCCCAGGACAAAGTAAAAGAAGTCTAAGGAAGAAACCACAGTCGTCATCATCAAGCCCAACAAGATTACTTACAAAATAATTTCAAGCCAAGAAAAACAATCAGCTTTCAACTATGTGTTTTACATGTTTAAACTTATGAAACAGACTGGCAATGATTCACATCTGGATTCAATGGGAGGTTGCCAGACTTCACCATCTCCTCCTTCATCCCTTTTCCATCTAAAAGTCTGCCACATATCAAAACAATCCATGTTGGTATTTTCCCAGTGAAATATAAAAAGCAACAGACAAACCAAATGCAAACTCAACTATGTAAACAACATTGAAACATAAACACTCTAAACAGCGATGGATTAAGTTAGCTGTTAGTTTTCAATATGCATTTCACCTTTTCTTCCAACAAAACACTTCACAGGAAACAAGAAAAGAAAATACTACTCAGAACATTTCCAAGCCCTTTTAAGCATATGGTGGTCCCCTCATAGCAGTCACACAACAGAATTTATATCATCACTGCTAAGATTAGACTCTATCCTTTGGTGAGCAAAGCTACACCACTACCATTTAAAAACATTTTGTGTGAAGGAAGAAACAGAACACAAGGCAGGATACAGTTCAACTTTGAGCACAAGAGAATTTAAAGAAACCCATCATCTAATCTTTTTTCACCACAGCTGGAAAAATATCAACTTGTGGAAATATCTTATTTTGGTCTTATGTTTAAGATCAATTTAGAATGCAAATTCATCATGATGGTGACCTTTTATGTCTTGTCTTCAAACTGGGGTATAATGCTAGAAGTATCATTCTTATAAGCTCTTCTTTTTTTTCTTGCAATAGAGTGGCTGTGCCTTCTAAAATGCCACCCAGTTCTACTCCACTCAGAGGAGCTGGCAATTGTGCCAGGTGTATAGAGAATTTCTCTGATTTAAACAGTGTTCCTTCTCAGCTTCCCAGTTCCTTCATAACCTCTTAAAAATTAGGACTGTTCCAGCAACAGCCAAAATGCTTTGTAGCCAACAACTGCCTTACAATTCTGTTGAAAGCTTTTATAATCCTCTAAACTTCTCTCAGTTTCTATCATAAAATGAGATCTGAATTGACAGCAGTAGGGGAAAAAGGATTCCCTCAGTTTCTGTTTTGTACTTGGAAATGAGGAAATCAGAAGTATCATCCTCTCAGAAAAAGACTGTTGCCAGCTGAGAAAGCTGAGTCAAATGGAAAGGGAAATTCTGCTTGGCATGAAGATTGTCCTTTTAATGTCCTTGTAATGAAAACTGTCACACACTAAAAATGGAAAATTAATGGTCTGAAAGATTAGAAAATGAATGGGATGAATAGCTGTGCTTTACTTAAGAACCAAACATCAAAAAGCTCTGCAAACTCATAAGCCCTTGGGATATTTAACCAAGGGAATAATATTCAGCACATAAAGAAGTTTTACATATGCTCCTTATTTTGGAATTCAGAAGTGATTACTGTTGGGGTTTTTTTGTTTTCTTTAGAAACCTTACAAACTTTCTTAAACCAAAAAATCTGAATTCAATTATCCAGAGAGTTTTTCTTTTCTTTAAGACCATTTTACTTTTTTACTTATTTTAAACTTTTCTATTGTAAGACTATTGAAGTCTGACATAGCACTTTCTTTATTGAATGAATATAATTTCTTTTAAAAAATTGTTCAGTTGCAATAATTTATAATAGCAGCGTTCATTGATATTCTAAATAACTCTGTATACACTGTATACACAACAACTCATCTTTCCTTATTCTTCTGATTGTCATGCTGCAGTCAATGCTGAGCTACACTGATTTCATGTGATAGGAATGAGAGGAGGGGAAGTGTTTCATACACTTGTATGAAACACAGTGTTTCTTCAAATGGTCTATATGACAAATCAGAGGAATAAAGAGTGAGAGACACTTAAAACACTTTCCTAGGTGTTAACACTGGCTGGATACACCAGCCCCATTAGTCCTAAGCCCTTACCACAGCTCTTTGCCTCAGACTGGCTCTCTTGCCAGCACAAGTAGGGGTAGAGTGAATTTATGCCTTATCCACATCAGTGCTGGCCTAATATCCCCCTCCTAATAGATTCCAGCAGAAACCAGGTATCTGATCTATAACGTGTGTCCCAGTTGATTTAATTAGCCATACATATAAATCCTTTACCAAATTCTACATATGAGTTTATTGATCCATTTTTTTCATACTAACTTTCAGCTAACTTTTCTATTGTGGTCTACCTAAAGTACCACAAACACCAACCTGATAAGCAAACTAATAAAAGAAAATGTGTAAAATACAAGCTGAATGTAAAGACGATTGTTGATTTATCTGTTTAATAAACTGGAACAGACTCCCAAGGGATGGGTTCCTGTAAACCACAGCTAGAATAGACCACTGACTTCATTCCAGTGGAGGGATTACACAGTACAGGAAGTATTTTGTATCACTTTAAAGGTTTCATGGCTTAAATGCGTTAAAATTACATCCTTATAAACAACATAACCGCCCTGATGCCAATGAAACTGATTTACAAAACAACTATGCACAAGAAAAATTAAAATAAGCTTACTGTGTCCACTCCTGCCAGAAGCATTTCAGTCATGTTGGCATAGATCTCTTCCAAAGTAAGTTCCTTACTCACTAGGAGGTGTGTAAGAAGCCCACCATTCACTACTTCTCCTTGGTCCAGCTGAGACTGAATAGCCTTCAATTTGTTGTCAACATGGATTTGACCTTTGAGATTCAAAAAAATTGTTAAGGCTCCATTTTAATTCTTCTGCTGGTTCCATTCAGTAATGACATTTCTCACTTACGCTACATTGCACATCCAGGAAAAAAAAATTCTCTTTTCTTAAGGAAAAGATCCTAGAGTGGTGGTGGAGGTCCTTGGGTACTCATGGTTAGGACAGACTGAGCTGGCAGGAACTGTGCTAGCTCACAGCATGAGAATGCTGAGCACAAAGAAAGGACACAAGAGACTACAGAACTTAATTGCTCTGAAGATAAATATGAGGAGCATCACGGAATAGCAAAAACTGAAACACTTCAGTGAATGACATGCTGTGCAATTTCACCCACAGTTTCATGTATACTTTAGTGACTACAAACAGCATCTTTGGTCAAACAAGAGATTTAAGAAGAGAAAAACTCCTCAGAAAGTTAATGGCTCACATAATGAAAAAATGAAAATATATGCAGCTTTCTAGTACTCGGGAGGGAAAAAGGGTTCAGGTATTTTTAACACTCCAGAATATTTAAAAAAAAAAGTTGCAAAGACAACTCCATCTTCCTACTTACCTGAACTTATATGAAAGCTGATTCATTTTATTTACCAAAAAATCCCATATTGTAGTACATCAATGTGCTTTGATGTCAACTTACACACTTGTGTATATATAAATAAACTTTACAAAGCATTTAATTAATTGCTAGAGCCTAATTTATTAACTTTCTAGTCAGTTTTAGGGGTAATTATTTGTTAGAGTGCTTAATTAAAATTTTGCTGAAGTCAACAAAACTACCCTCATTAAAACTGAAGTGGCTTAAGATAAAACACTGGCAAAGAACTTGGACCTGGAGTGACAACTCGTTGCTGAAACAGATGAAGACAAATAAAGAAAGAGCAGTATAAAGAAAGGGGAGTTTTTGAAATGTACTGGTAAAATCTGTTTTCAGTAGAGTATTTTTTAAAACAGTTCCCTTGGCCAGCCTGCATTTAATGTGAAACTTACTTCTGCCACAATGTCTTCTTATAATTTTAGAAGAGAAATGCAGCTTGTCCCGTTCAAACACACACAGAACCTGCAGAAATACAGCTGAACTTTTCTACTACTAAATCTTACTAAATTTGAAGAGTCCATCCCAGGATCTGCAGAACTCTCTCCAGGGTTTTGGAATAAGTGGACGAAGCCATTTGGGAATAGCACCTGCATACATAGTGGTCTTAAACATACTAAACATCAATTCCAGAGCCTCAATATATTCAACAGTCTGCTGTGGGACGTTGTTTTCCAGGCAGCCCAACCGGCATTCGTACAGAATAGTCGCCACACCTGCACATAAAAAATCAAAGAATTGGCTATCCGCATGCATCAATACATATTAAAAATTTAAGGAATTAACTAACATAAAACGGAACTACCTTACAATAAATGTTTAGTTATTATTACTTCAGTCAGGGAACAGGTAAAACAGAAATTCAAAAGACAGTAAAAAAAGCCCAGCTAAACTTTGTAGCAAGAGAGTAGTTGCCATGTCAATAATGAGAAGACAGCCAGGAATTCCACCAGAAGTAGAGCAGCCTCCAGCCTGTTGGCTGTGTTCTGCGTTTCACTATGAATCCTGAGCCTGCCCTGATGGCCTCTGAACCCACAGGGACATACAAATCCAACGACATTTCTGATAACTGGTGACAACACAGGAGCTTCTACCAATGCCTGTGTCTGTCATCAGCTGGTAGCAAATGAATACTGAGTCTGTATAAATGGATAAAAAGCTTGCACTCCAGACAGTGTTTTTACTGCCCACACCACACTCCACCCAGTCCTGAAAACCAGCCAGTGTGACACTATTGCAAGTGACGATGTTGACTGTCTCTTGTTCTGACTTGCAGTAATTTCCCCAGATGTTTTTCTGCAGTACTGCAGGCACCCCTACTAGAAATTATCTTTACTGACAAAAATAATTTTAAAATTTGGTTATTTTCAACTCACTTCCCTAATTTTCCTACCTGGGAAGATATTTTTCTGTGCCTCTTTTTTTTTTTTGTGCCTCTTTCAGAAACCACTAGTTCTTATACATCCTTTTGCTGTTTACACGGTCCTTTCAAAGAAATCTTACACATTCGTTCCCTGAACAGTTACAGTATAAGTTAAATAAACAGCAATTCATATAGAAAATAAGTGTGTGCCAGGCACAAGTTATAAATGAAAAACTAAAAGAATGTGAAGAATTTAAACTAACCCATCCGTTAAAGTGAATCTGTAAGCTCACAGTTTAAAATTCCATGAACTGGTAGTTTAATGCCATTTTTAGACACTATTGATGTGAAACAGACCAAGCAGGCAGCCAGCAATTTGATACAGCATCTTCGTAAGTGAGCAATTTGGAAATTCTTCAAATCCCAAATTACTCAGCTGCCTGTCAGCAAAGAGTACCAATGTTTTTAAAAGGCATTACGTATAACAAGATGGGGTTGTATGCAGTCAGTTAAAGAAATGCATGAAATATGTATCACCATGAGATTTCTGTAAGAACACAGGAAATGCCATACAGGCTCAGGCCAGAATTCCATTCAGCATTCCCCCATTAATGGTAGCCAGTGGCAGATGATCTTAAGGCAAGCATAACAATCTCACACTTGGCATGTGTAGGCAGGGAAAAGCAGTATCTTTTCCCACATTAAGCTATGAACTTAATTAAGATACATCACATGGGGATTCCCCATTGGAATTTGGCTGGTATATTGTGAAATTAACATCTCAGAAGTCACCTGTTAGAAGGTCAACACCCTTATTCTTGAGAAATTAATACAGAAGTACTAAAACTGTTCAAGGCCTTGATTGAACATTTTACCTATACATCAGCATTTCCATGCGAGTTGCTCCTTAATACAAGGTATCAGGGCTTTGAACTCTACAAAGAAATTCTACTGATACCCACTGCACTGACTAGGAAGATACACAAATGTAGAACATCAAACTTCCCTTTTCAGATTAATCACAACAGGGGACAGAAATACCTAACTATACACACACTGCTTTACATCCATTTTCTTTACAGATGTGATTAAGCCTGGGCTTACCTTCCATTGAATACTTGAAGAAAAGGTTGTTAATATTGGTCACTGTTTCCCCATCCTCCTCTTGACTTCTGAGGGTGTGGATTCTTTTAATTAAGTCTGTGATAACTTCATTGACTCCTTCAGAATAAACAGCCACATCTTTGGGTTTCAGAATTTTTTGCCTCAGTACACTTCTCATTTTTAGCCATTGCTCCCCCTCCCTAGAAGAAATTATTAATAATGTCTATACATAGTTTTCCTCAACAATCATCAGGGTAAGAGCTCTGCAACCAAACTGTGATTTTTCATGTCAAATGAAAGCAAGCGGTAAAATGAAAATGTTGATCATGTATATTTTGTATTACGTTCCTATATTTTTATTCTGTATGTATTGCACATCCTCATTAAATTTCAGTGTTGCAACATGTATGTAGAAGTGTAAGTCAATCTCTGGGTTGAGTTACAGAACTTGCCCACTCAGTGTTCTGAATTTGACAAGTGTCCCTACATTAGTCTGCTAGTAGTAGCTAACACAAAAAATTAGTAAAATATTCTATTAAAATTACTTTAAACAAATATTTGACTGGTTAAATTGCAAAACTGCTTTTACACAGAATGAGCACTTAATTACCAAATAAAGGTATCACATTCAGATTGGACAAATCAACAACCTGAGCTGGTACCGTAAATTCCATTTCTGATACATCACTTTCAGTTACCCTAATTCTAAACCTACAAAGTAATAACAGAGCAAATCTACCTATAGAGAAACAATTTACAGCTAGAGATTCTGCTTTAGCTGAGCTATGCATGGGAACCTTTGTGCTGAAGACTAAAAATCTGAATTGTAGCCATCTGAGTGCTCCATATGAGCAGAATATTTGGGAACAGTGGTTCAAGGGATACCTTTCAATTCCTTATGAAAATGGGCAATTATCTTTTATGTGTTTATTTTAAATTGCTATGTATTTCCCATTACTTTTTTTTACCTGGAGCAATGCCGCTGCAAGGCAAAGAAATTTACTGGCCAGCAGAAGAATTTGATCTCTTTAACACGTATTTTCTAACTATCTCCTGATTTAAGATCTCTTTTCAGTAAGTATCAAGGAACTGTTAGTTCGAGTCTCAACTGCAGCTTAACATTTGAGTCTGCAGTGCAACATATAAAGCCTTTTGCTACCATGAAAAAACAGACTGTCCATGACTCAGGAAATTAGTTTCCCTCTACAAAAACATCCTATGTCAGTGGGGACTGTGAGTAGTTCCCAGTGGCAATTAACCACACCCACATGCACTGCCAGGTTATGCAAGCTGTACAGACAGATAACTCCTCTGAAATCATCCAGTTCAAAAATCTCTGCATGGGGATGCACTACAGTGTGAAGTGACCATACTGTGACTTCTGTGCATTAGTCTACCGAGGGGCACTTTGGTGAACAATAAAGCTAAAACCAATCTGAGCCAACAATTCCACACAGCACACTGCCAACCAGATGGAACAGTCTAGAACTGATGCAATAAACCCACATTCATGTAGTGCAGTGCCAAAGCTAGTAACCTCTATTCTGCAAATCTGCTTGCAGGTTAGTGAGTCAGCTCAGACAACTCCAGTCGATACACATTCCCTAAGAATGTCTTCGTGCAAAGTAGGCTCACTGCACGTTCAACTATACATCACTAACAACCCTTTGAAACTTCACAGCAGAACAGACAAATTCACAGGATTCACCACAAATAACTACTCCCTTCTCCCCACTAGACACATAGATTTCCCCACACAGAAAAAAGCCTGATTTCCCAGATGACCTGTACAGTTCTTCAGAAAACCACTACGAAAACAAAGCAAGTGAAGGAGTAACAACACTTACGCAGAAATGAGCCCTGTGGCTCTCCCCCGTAAATCTCTGTACTCCTGCCAGGATTCCATGTTGGCTCTTTGTGGTGCTCTGCCTTCTGCTCGGAGGACTTGAGCAACCATGTCTCGATCTGCAATGGATACAACAAACTGGGGACCAAAGTGGGACTTGAAGATCTTTCCATATTCCTGAGTGTGTTTTTGCTTCAGCATCGCCAACAAAGAGAAACAGAAGTCAAGTATTACTAAGGAAAATTATCACAAAAGGAAACTGGCAATTTGTCATACACAATCACTCACATCTAGAATTTGATCCCCAGCCTTCCGCTCAAGGAACAGCTTGAAATGTCAGGAGAAAGCATCTAAGCATTACTGTGAAATATTCACAAGGAAAACAGAGGGGTCACACAGTTCAGGACCCCTGACTGAAAAGACCCAAAGCTCTAAGGCGCAGAGTGTGAGTGAAATCAAACACTGAGAAGATGAAAGGACCTGGTGCACTTAAAAACACAGCCCTTCGGACCAAACAGGTTAGAAAGAATGTTTGCAAAAATGAAAAACATGGAGGCATATAGGATTAAATTAACAGTATAATATAAAGTTATAACTTAGTATCTTTTGTAAATAAATACTTAATCTACCATTTTATTGCTTATAAAAATACTATGTACAAGTTTCTCACACCTAACCAAGGACAATGATAGCACAACAGCCTAGTGAAAAACTGCATTTTGGGACAGCTTTGTCAGCAGTGAACTTGAGGAAGACATATGTTAATTCAGCAAAAGAAAGGAAAAGGTGAGGTCTTATTCCTGCAGCGAGGTTTATTGAGTGGTTGATCCACAAATCATGTGATTCAAGCTGGAGGCAAACAAGAAGACTGGAAATAAATAAAAAGGATTGCAAAACATTAAACTGTGTATGTGTGTTTATTTATATATTTATATATATATATATATATAAACAAACAAAACGAACCCAAAAAGTTTCCAGTAAGATTGCACTACCTCTGTCCCCATGAAATCGTACTGATTATTTCAAATAAATTTCATTTTGACATGGTCATGAAGTGAAACTCTCAACTCTTACAAATTCACTTGGAGTTGAGGTACATCCTCATTTCAGAGCAGGAAAAAACCCTTCAAAATGGCAAAGCAGTTATTAAAAAGATATTATTAAGACTTCAGAAATCAATTTTAAAGCCTTTATTTCTGATTAAGAAATTAACCAGAACAAGTTAAAACAAGTTAAACTGACCAAAGTTTCACATATTCTAATCCAAAGACAACTGCACACAGAGTTATGCTGATTATAAACTGAAGATGGTTGACACCAACTACATTTGTGAAAGTCTAGTGTTGACCCAAGGTTAACGTATGCAAAATATATTTTATTTAGTCCTAGTTACAGAGATGAATTGTTTAATTGCCAACAATAAGTTTAAGACATATGAATCACTCTTCAGAATATGATACCAAGTGCATATAAAAAATGTAACTTTTTGCCTAGTTTCCAAATAAAACGTGAGTTATGCAATTGTGGTCTCTGCCAGTCGCCTCTTAACTACTTTTGGAACACAATGGCCAACTTCAGTCTAAGTTCTAAAGGCTTCCTACAATGATATTCTTACCATTTTCAAAAGCTGGATGCAAATGAGACACATATATTAGTCATCCTGATGAAGTAAATGCTACAGCAGGAACTCAGTTGTCATTTCTGCTTGGTCTGCTCCTAACCACAGGCAGAGCAATGTATGAACAAGCACTCCCAAAACCCAAAGTATCTCTTGCCTTAGAGGTATTTTAGGGATACTGAACTTGGAGATAGTAACTTTGAGAGTATGTCTTTAAAGGAAAGCGTGAGTTGGGAAAGAAGAGCTGCAAGGAAAAATCAGTGGAGTGAGAGGAATAGAGGCCACCAGTCAAAGAAAAACAGGCTCAACAAATTTTGCTATTTATGGAGCAGGTTTTTTCCCACTGATGGTGAGATTTACATGGGACAACAAACTTCAACAAAAAATAGATCAAGTGACAAGCTATTCAATCAAATAAATTAAATACTAGTTTTAAACCAGAAACACACACAGACAAAGTATCTGGACATCTCTTGCTTTCAACAGACTGAACATCATTCTATCAACTTCATGTATAAAAAAATGTCCAGGATTTCTTTTTCTAAATTTTCTATCACAACATAGGTTTTTCTTTCCCTTGTTCCAAACCTTGAAAATGTTCCACTCTAGCTCCTCACTTACCACTCTCACAACAGTCATTCTTTCTCACACCATAAATTCAAATTGCCAGTATCCAAATCCCTCCCTCCTCACCTTTCTTTTCTTTATCCTTGCATAGCACTGAGACAAAAGAGATGTAACCCCATCAAATTAAAAATACCTTCCCTTTGTCATAATTGCTGTAGGCATTACTACTTTGGCCAGGACTGGCTGGAATCATGTTACTGAGAACAGAACCTCCTTTGTGAAAAAGCGCTTGGCTTCCCCACCCCTTCTGCATATAGCACACAAATATTTGTGTGCGCCGAAGGACATCGTTTAAGTAGCTGTGCTGGTTACCAAAGGGTTCAGGATTAATTCATTCCTGATGCTCACTGTGTTGTTAAATTTAACAGACTGTTATTAATCCAGTTAATGCCTACTTGCATTCTACGTGTATGCAATGAGGGCATTCTGTGATTTTTGAGACTCTAAGCAGAACAAAAACTAGTATTATATTGCAACTTATCCTTCCACACACTTTCCTTTCTAGGAATAATATACACTAAAGAAGAAAATAGCCATATCAGGTAGTGGTACTGAAAAGTATGTTACTATTTAGGATGTCTTATATTCCTTTTAATGCTTTGAGTAATTTTCACTGTTTTGACAGTGAAAGAACTTAAAACCAATGGTAGCATCTATTTTAGTGTTACGAAACTATGATGAGTACCTCTCAAATTCTGTACACCACCACAGACTTAGAGGAAAAAGAATGAAACAAAAAGCTTTAGTTGTCTTCAAGTTTCATCTGCATGTGTCTTAGTTAGCGAGCATTCAAGCTGAGCAATTCATCATTAGAAATCTAGTTTGGTTGCCATGGAACATAGCATACACCCTAAGATTTCTTCTTAAAAATCTAAATGGTAAATACAGCGAAGTTGGACAAAACCAAGCAACTTATGTGATTCTTTTTTCAATTTCTTGCTTTTTTCTGGTGTTTTTAGGCCCTTTGTAAATCTTAACTTTTCAGTTCTCAAATCATTTGAAGTTCTGCTTTCTTTAGTTTCCTTTTTGATTTTTATTTCCCTCTCTTTTTTTCCCCTGAAATTTCAGTAATTTTCAGGCAGCAAACCTCTTGGGGCTGACTGTGAATTTCTCCCTAGCAATGTGGGAAAGATCACTAAGAAAAGCAAACTAATAAATGCCCCATTTGAGGTATTCCCAACGAGGTCTGTACTGTGGGTGGAAAGCATTATGGATCCACAGCTGCAAGCGGGTGAAAAACACAGTTTCACTCCCTTACACACAAGTGCTTCCTTTAGAATCGCTTGGACTACATAGGGGAAGGGCCCCATGAGATGCGCTGCGACTCTTGAGGAATGAAACCCACATGTTTGGCCAAGCAACCAAAAAATTAATCTCTGGAAAGCGACAGCCTTACGGTAAGAGAGCGCTGCCCATGCCAGCATCCCCGGGACGCTGCGCAGAGAAAGGAGGATCCTTGTCCGAGCCGCACAGGAATAACGCGCCTCAGCCGCCCTCACCAGGTGCGGCCGAGGCAGGGAACACCCGCGGGACACCACGGCGGTGGAGGTGCCCAGACCAGAGGACTCTTATCAAGCCCCACCTCCCCCGGCTCCGGCACCGCCACACGCCAGGTGACAGAAGCCGCTCTCCGCCCGCCCTCCCTCCTTCCCTCCCCTCTCCTCCCCTCTCCTCCCCTCACGCCGCCATCCGGCCCCGCTTCCCGCCACCCGCTCCCCTCCCCCGCCCAATGTGGCGGCGGGCGAGGGGGCGGCAGGGCAGGCAGCGCCAGCCGCCACCATGCCCGGCCCTGTCCCTCCCCCCCCCGGGAAGGGAAGGTTCAAACCGCCCGCCTCCTGCTGAAGGGACGGGGGTGGCCGCCGGGGGCCGGCCAGCGCTGACGGCAGCGGGGCCAGGCGCATCTACCGCCCCCTCAGGGGACCGATATAGGCAGAGTGTATTTATGTAAGGGGAGGCCGGGGTAGGAGAGACAAAATGGTCTCTGAACACAGCGGAGCAGCCGGGCCGGGCTGAGGGAAGGGCAGCGGCGGTGGCGCCTCAGGGCTGGGGCGGCCCCGGGTGCCGGCACAGCCTCACCGCACGGGTGGGTGCTGCGCTCTAAGATTCCAAGGAAGCCCACGCTTCCCAGCCATACCCACCAAAAATAAGCCCTGTGCAAGCTTGTGAAACAGCTCAGTTAAAAAAAAATTCCCTTTTTTTTTTTTTTTTTTCCCATTTAAAATTTCAGCCCGAGGTACCTCCCCAGCCGTTCAAAACGCGCACAAAGATGCGCGGGGAGCGCTGGCGGGGCACGGGAGCCGGGATCGTGGGATCCCCAGCGAAACAAAACTGCTAAAGGCTGCGGGAATTGCAGTGGGGGGACCCCTGGAGTGGGGGGACCCGCTCTCCCCAAGGGGAAGGCGATGCCCAGCTGCGGTGCTGCTAGGGGCACCAGCGCTTTGCGAGGGGAGGAAAGGAAAGCTTTAAGTAATCCTAGTGTGGTTAAAGCATTAAGTAGCCGAGTGAGCTGTACCTGGATTTCATGAACGCGGCCGAAGCCGTCCTTCCAGAAGAACTCGTAGAGGTTGTAGAGGGTGTTGGGTCCGGGCATTTCGTGCAGGCTCTTCACCCTTCCCAGGCGGCGCGGGGGGGGCTCCAGCAGCTCGGCTCCGCGCCCCTCGCCTTTGTTCCCCGCCGCTGCCCGAGGGCTGCTCCGCACCTCCAGCGACTGGCTGCTGCACAGCCGGGGCAGCCCGGGAAACCTGCTGCTGCCCAAAAGCGCCTGGTAAAAGTAAGTCCTCTCACATTCAAGTGTCTGCTTGCATTTCATCGTCAAAACTCTGGCGAAGAAAGACATGTCTTTTAATTTCGGAAGGGTCCACTTTGCTCCTGCAGCTGCTTTTTATTTGGTTGCTCCTTCTTCAGTGCTTGCTTTAACTTGTACAAGCAGCACTTCTCCAAACTCTTACTGCATGAGCATCAGTTTACACAGACCATTATTTAACGCTCCCTCCCCTAGGGCTGGAAAAGGGGGGTGGGTCTGGGATGAGACTTGAATAGAACGAACCTATTATTTTGTATAATTCAAATCAGATAAATTTACCCATTATACATGCAGCCAAACTTCAGTTTTTGCCTCTTTCACCCATTAGTTTGGTGAAAAGCTCACCCCATCTTTCTCCTACATTAAAAAGGCAGGATTAGGCCCATTTTTTTCTGTGGCATTAATTCATTCCCATGTGTTAGAAAATATGGTATTCTCTGCAAGAAGTTCTCTTAGAACCGTTCATCATCCTGCAACATATGAAAAATATTTGTGCATCCACATATAAGTAGCACTGGTCTTACAGAGTAACCTTACAAACAATTCCTATAAATTACAATATTCAGGGATGTTATTTGTTTTGCATAATGATTTATCTTTTGGACAGGATATACTCCATAAGCAGCATGTGTCAACTTTTGTAGAAGTCTGCACAAAAAAAGTATTGTTGTTGTTTTAATGTGTGTTTCTGTATAATTCTGAAGGTGTTAGTGAAAATCTGTAAAATATTGATTAGTGTCAGAAATTATGTGGAAGAGACCACTTTGGTTTGTAAGTGAATCAGACACTCAGACAAAACTTGAGGACCGAGGAAAGTCAAGGAAGATCCACATTTCCAGAACAAAATTATGAATAAACTTCTGAAAAAGTAAATCTAGTAAGCTTCGAAGTTATTAGCTTTTGTTCTCCTTATTTATCTTCACTTAGGTATTTTAGGCTGTATTCCAATTAAGATCTGTGTACATGCTTACTTTTGACACTGATAACTCCACTGAAACAAATAACTCTGAAGTTAGACAGGCCCATCAGTCTTTATAGATATAGCAGTAAATATTACAAGAATAGAATCTGTTGAAGTACATGCTGATTTAAGCTAAAATCATGTCTTTGAAATGGGCTTCATCATACTTGAAAGGGTCCAGAGAAGAGCAACAGAAGAAAGAAAAGAAGTTTTAAAATATTACATTAAGAATGTTGAGAGACTTATTTCATCTGGGAAGGATGACTACCACAACCATGACAACAGCCTACAGATGTTTACATCTTTTGTTAAACAAGGGTGCATGTCAGAGAGTGAAGAAAATAATGGGCTTCGTTTGCAGCTACAGATTTCTTGGTTACTTTACTACGAGGTAGCCTTGGTAACTCAGATAGCCTAGGCCTCGCAGGACGTTTCGTACTTGCTATCACTGGGCTTTGTAAGAACAGGTTTGAGAACATCATCATCAGGGTACCTCTGAAGTTTTCCTTCCTACCTTTCTATGTAGTGTAGCTACATTAGTTCTTTGATATTTATCTAAAGATGCTTTGAGAGAGAGACAGTTTACAAAGGTTTTAAAATTATATTAATACTGTAATTTCTAGATTGCTGGAGGAAATAAGTGCACCCTTCCTAGAAACTCCTGTTCACAGCTATCAGCATGGTTGATTTTTTTTTTTTTTAGTTTGAAGTCATACATGGTTAAGGTAAAGCATGTGCTGATACTAATATGCTAATGAGATAAACTTAGATACATTATTCTGTAAAGGCTACAGTTTTTCAACTGGTAGTAGTTTTCTTGGAGTGTACCTTTTTCCAGTTTCCATATTTGGAATTCTCTATTATTTTCCAACTATGTTACCTCTTTTCCATGAAAATCATTGGACATACTGTTTCTAGCCAGGATACTTGAAAAAGCTTCAGAAGTTTTATCCTTTAAGTCCTTCACCAGAACAGCACCTGCTTTCCCTCTGAGGATTTTCTGGAGGTGGCGGTAGTCCCAATATAGGAACTGTGTTGTATAACCCCATCTGGACTCAGCTGTCTTTTCAGTTTACTTTTTGTTAGATTTTGGGTTGTTTGCAGTGAATTGGTGTGAAACACAAACCCCTCCCCCCCCAAAAAAAAACCCAACATGTAAACACTCAGAGAACCTGTAATTTCAGTGAAACGGAGCTCACCTGGTACAGCACATAAAACAGCTGCAGACATTCAGATCTCATTAGTGGCAAACCTCAACAAATTTTTAATACCAGTCAAACATTCTGTGATCACTAGCTATCAAGTTTATATGTGCATCTTATACAATCACAGTAGAGCCAAATTAATGAAAAGATTCTAGAAATCCACTGTGCTACAGCTCCTGAGGAACCGGACGCATTCTCTGCTGTCTGGATAGCCTGTTGTTGGGTTTTAATATGGCACTCAGCAGGGTAAAGTCTGAAACCGTTTATTTCATTACTCACGTGCAAATATTTATTACTGTAAAAAAAAGAAAAACTTTATAAAAAACCTAAAAAAACCCCCAAACCCCCTCCAAAAAAAAACCCCAAAAACAACCCCAACATAAAAAATTAACTTTGAATAGGATTTCATACTTGGTTTACTTTTAAAGAATGGAATGTGCCATTTGAGAAGAATCTTGACCCAGGAGTGTCTGTGAGACACCTCCATTACTACTTACCATCTTGTAATTTTATTTCAAGGAGCCATCAGTGTTTCACAAGAAAAGCCAAAGCCATGCCATCCTGAAGAATTTCCAGAGTACATTATAGGCAATAGCTGAGTGTAACAGAAATAAATTAAAAAATGAAGACAGAACAAAGTAGCAATGCATTAATGATGAAAATTGCCAAATTCCATTGATATAACAGAAGGAATTAAAGGGGTGTAAAGGTGCTATTATGCAAATCTGTATAGAGCATCTTCATTGCACAAAAGGAGATGAGTGGACTGATACCCACAGAAACAATTTTTACATAGTGCAGGTGGTGGACCAGAGGTAGGTCTGATGACCAGTGGGCTGAAAATGTTTTTATAAATAATAGCTATTTCTAGGCAGTTTGCTAGATGGAGTAGAAATTCAGAGCTACTAATAGATGCAGGCTCTGGTGCACCATTAAAACACTGCTCCACAATAATTATCAGTAATACCACAGCAACCCACCAGTGCAGATACAAGTTTCTTTTTGTAGATAAACTGTACAAAAAGAATACTCAAAACAACAAGAGCCAAATTGTAAGGTGGTTCAATAGTTGAATACAGGGAGGGAATGTTTATGAATGTGAGTGAATGCATGTGGGCTACCACAACATGTTATGTGTAATTAAACCATTTGCTTCTCTTTGCTGTGCCAGATCATAATTGTGTGGTTCTGTTTGATTTTCAGATTAGAGTTTGAGTGTACATATGTGCCACTGGTGTGCCTGCTTTGCTGACACACTTCACCATCCCTTCTACTGCAGAATCTGAGTTGGAGGTCAACCTTGTAAACTGGAGGATGTTCAATAGTCAACATTAGGAGTAAACACCAAACTTTATGCGACAAGAGATGGATGAAACCGAAATAAGTTTCCTAGAATAGACTTGAAAAAGAGAAAGGAAGAGTAAAGGAAAAGAGCCAACAAGTATTTGAAAGAGCAGCAGAGGGTGCAAGGTTTAGAGGGTAACCTGAAGTGGTGGAGGGATTGGCATTGCCTGGTCCCATTTTCCTCCCAAATATGAACACAGACTTGTTTCAGGTAACAGAATTCCAGTAGTACTGCCACAGAATTCCCAGGAATAATGGTGAGTATAGTAGCCATTATACAAAACCTTCTTCCAATCCACATAAAGCCACCAAGCCATAAAGAAGGGAGGAGTTACGCCATCAGCGCAAGCCAACCAAAACACATTTATGTGACTTAGAGGATAAATATTTTCTCCTACTTATACAATCTTCCAGTATATATATTTGTCAGACATCTTAACACTGGCTCGGAAACACACTCAGAGTTCTTTAAACTTAAACAATGACGTTTGTCCCAGCCTGTTGGTCCTTGGAGTCTGAAAATATGTTTTATGTAACAAGTCAGTTAGGACTTTTGTTATTTCAAACAAGTTGAAGCACATGCCCCTTCACAGCAGGTATGCTTCAGTTTTAGTTAACTTTTGGTATGTAACGGGATCACAGTGTAAACTAAACTTGGCTTATTGATAATTTAGATTATGTATTATTTTTGGATAATTTGTCTTCAAATCTACACTCCTGCTGTTCTCTCAGTCTAGACCCCCTAATGGTCTTATTAGCTGTACTTTGTTACCTTCATGTAGGTATTTCTAAATCCAATTTAAACTTGCCCTTCTTTTAGCATGAACTCTGACAAAGTTCAGTCGAAGCTCTTTGTGTCAATAACATTGGTATTCAGAGTCAATGGTTGCATTATCATCTTACCAGGAATTCTGTTTTCTTATTCTCTTTTAACAGTCTTGGCTACATCTGGTTTGTAATTATTTGACCATCATTTTATGATATCCATTATAATAAATATTGTACTGTGTGTTTTACATAACTGTTTAAATAACTACAGGTATAAATAATTTATAAGTATAATTTACGGAAGTAAAAGAGATTTGATTGGAGGCATTTAACTTTGCCCAAGTAACATCTTCAGCTAAGACAACACATATAGGCTCTTTAGAACATTTGCAGAGAAAAGCTGAAAAAGGGCTGCAATGTCAGAAATGTAAGCAAAAATTTTCAGTGTAGTTTGAAACACCTTTTCACTGAAAAAGCCATACAGTCAGTCATAATTTTTGCCATTCCCGACTATTCTCAAACCCATCTTCTGGAAGATCCTTTCAAGTTGCGAAGTTATTCCTTTGGAATTTTAAATGCTTTCCTAACTCCTGTTTTTTCCTGAAAACAAGACAAATTTGAACTTCACAGGCTAAATATTAATTGAATATTGTAAAAAAAGAAGATATTAAAATCAGAGAAAGCAAGCCAGTGCCACTGTGTGTAACTTACTGTTCAGGCCTTAATAAAAACCCCATGAACCAACTGTAAAGTATTCAGCTCTACTTGCAGACTTCCCATAGATTTAGATCCTTGCCCTGTACCTCTTATGGCATATGACACCAAGTTATGCTGAGAACCACTTGCCTTGAAGTCCAGAGTTTTTAAACACATGGAGAAAAGTATGGCATTATGGAAAATGACCATCAGGAGGGCAGAAGGAGCCAGAGAAACAGAGACTGAGTGTGGCTTGGTGCTTTGGGGAGCTGTAATGCTGTGAAATTGCCATCTCATCATCCCTGTGCCCTTTTAGTCTAAAAGGGCATTTTAATGAGTAACAGCAGCACCCTTCAAGCATTAACATCTTCATATGGACACTTGCTGGTTTGCCAGAAGAATGAAAGGCACATAAATAAATACAAGCTTCAGTATTGTAGCCTATCAGAAACACAAACATCAAGTATTAAAACGAGACAATTCCTGCAGAAGATTTAGTCTCTTCAGTATGGAATTCAGTGCAAGGAGGTGGCCAGGGAACAGAGTAAAAGCTTTTCTTCTAGCAAGGAAATCTGAATTACATCCAAGAAAATCACACCTCCTCTATCCACAGACTTCCAAGAAATAATTTACTTACCCCAGAGTTCAGCTGCCTCTGGCATCACTCATAATCTGAATCACAGTTCTGCCACACTATCTGTTCTTTTGTGGACAATTTAGTTTCCTGGAGGGCTGCAATTACAGATCTGGGGCAGTCTATTGTGACCCGTGGGTGCACTGCCAGAGTGCAGGGCGAGTCAGGAGCAGCAGTTCCTCAGTGACCAGCCTGCCCAGAAAGCAGAACTGACTGACCCTGTTGTGGTACAGGTGCTGCCACGCCAGCAGCAGCTCAGCTGTACTGAGTAAATGCACGCCAGTCTGCCACTTGCTGCTACAGCCTGCAGTAACAGCAGGCAGTAATTACTACACTTAAGCATATCAAAGTAATGAATTCTAAAGTTTGAATACCAAGATGCTATCAATGATGCATGGAGTCATTCGTACCTCGTAAAATTACTATGCTTTACTTGATGCTGAATGTACTGCATCCCACATAGACATTACTCAGAAGAGTGAGATCATTAGTCATGATTTACTACACAAGAACTAGAGTGCTGCCCTACATCCAGCTACTACCAGTAATTCCACAAGTACAGAAATCAGTAGCCAATTCGCTGTTTACATTCAGTAGATTGTTGGGGTTTTTTTTTCAAGTTTATGAAGGGTGAATAATAGTTCCAAACCATTTCGTGAAATTTTTTAAGTATGCAGAGGAACACTGCCTGACTTGCTCAGCTAAACCTGTCACAGGCCCCTCCCATTATACTAAATTACCATTTTGCTACTAACTGTTGCCATTAGAGCTGTTCCAAACTACCATCAGAAGTAAATAGTGCTTTTACCTGCAGAGAGGATATCAGCAACAGAATCCTGCACAATTGTCTTCTATAATAGCCACTCAAGCGCTGCCATGGCTGGTTCCAGGTTGTGAGGCAGAAGACTCAGCACAAGAGAAACAACCAAGTGTTACAGGGACGGGCTCAGAGCCTAAACAAAGTTTAAACTGAAGCAAATCAGTTCCCTTTTTTAAAATTACCTGATTCTGATGCAGAGACCAAAACCAAGCACCATCTGTTCTCAGTTATGCTTCCAATATTTCTACATTCTCAATTTGTGAATTCATGACAATAAGAAACAGAATTCAGTATTATTCTGAAACACAATTGTCATATAACCAGGATAGCTGTACCATACATGCTCCTTTCAGTATGGTAAAGATTTATACCAACCTATTTTGAACCAACAGAGGTTGTTCCTAAATCTCTACAATCAATCAGCGAAATAACACCTCATTATACAATGCCAAGTAGTGTCCTACATTATTAAGCAGATTTAAAAAGCATTCTTCTGCCACAAACCACCACCCTTTCTCCTACAATTTTCTAGAATTATACTACAGTCTTCACTAAAAAAACCAAACTCAGGAATCTTTCCTTCACACATTCTTCCAACTCACCCTGTGAGAAGTCAAAATGCTTTTTAATTCAGTAATAACTTCTGTGGTGACTGCATTGTTTAGCAGTTATGAAGGTTTTATTGCATGGTTAATAAATAGAATATAAATAACGAGAAACAGTTTTTATTTGACCAGCTTCTCAGCAGTAGCAAGAAAAATGAGGAAAACAAGCACAAAATTTATCTGCATTTTCTACTAATGCTTTCCTTGAGTTTACTTTGGAGATGGAGTCCCTCTTTCTTCTTGTCTTCAAACTAGAAAATATTTCTGATCAATTTGTTAGAATTTTAATACAGGTTAAGTCACAAGTATAAATTAGCTCTCCGTTTAAAAATACAATGAAAAGTGCTCCTCTCGGGATTTGTTCAGCTCACTGATTTTATTTTAAGCATTTTGAAAAACAGTATATTGTTGAGCAGACACAATAATCAGATAAATAATATTTCAAACATCAGTACAAACTTCATTTACAAAACCTTTTCAGGACTCTTCTGAAAAAGAATCTTCAGCTGATAAAAATAAAATCTATTAAGTACCCTGAAAACCAGACAAGTACTTCTCTCGAACAAGTGGCCTGTATGCTTCTGCCCTCTGGGCATGAGGAAATGAGGGCATAATACAACGAATACAGTGCCACACAAAAAAGTATGTGCTGTCACATATTTGTATCTTAAGAGTTTTAAAAAATATTTTCATGGTAAGATTTAGTTCCTTCTTTGCTTTCCCATTCACCTATGGGAGCACATACATTGGTAAGTAAATATGTGGCTATACAGATGCATTAAAAAAGTCTTTTAAAGGACCTGTCATAAATTTCCACTCTATCTTTTCAGTTACAGACACAAGTACACGGATCCACAGTTTCAACACCACGCCCACGTGAAGGACGTCACTTGCGGAAGCGTTTGAACAGGGGGTGGATGTGTTTGTTTGCAGAGGCCTTGCTCCGCGAGGTGTGGTATTCCATGTACACTGTATCATCTGCTCCAGACATGGAGCTCATGGTGCCTGTGCGACGCGACACCTGCAAGGACAAGGAGCATAAGCACGTGCTTAGTGTGTGAGCAGAGTTTTAAAAGTATTTTCATTGCATGTGACTTAGAAGATTTAGTTCAAAATCTGTAACAACAGATCTGTTATCTTCTCCTTCAAATATGGAGGACATGAATTCCATGTCTAATTTCTTCCACGTGCCCAACAAGTGAATTATTCCAATAGCTAAAGCCTAATGCAGATTAAAAAAATAAATCTGTTCTCTAATGTTTCACAAAGATACCAGGTTATCAATGACAACATCACATTCAGAATTAGATGGAACTGAAATGGTCCAATTCTGTCCCACCTGTGGTTATCCTTTTCAAAGAATTCTTCATTACCTGAACTGACTTTGAACCATATTCTCCAGCAACTACTTCCTCCTCAGCATCCAGGTCAGATGCTTGCAGGACTTTCTGGAGAAGCTGCTGCTGTTCTTCTTTGGTTGCAAATGAAAGTTCTTCTTCTTCCATGCCTGCCAGCTTTGTGATTACCTAAGAAACAGAGCACACTGCAAGGTGATGGCTCTTCCTCCTCACTGTTAGCTATTCAAAACTAAGACAAGGATTTCTGATTCCGTATCTTGTTGGAACTGCCTTCAACTTTTATTAATGGTTGGAATAACTTCATGCTACAGATAGCACAGATACATATAAAATCTTCCTAAATAATGTACATATAAATACACACACATCTCTTGATATACCCTAGCTGGAAATGCAAAAGACAAAGCTTTGGGGGGAAAAAAGAGGAAAAGAAAAAAAGAAAAGCTCCGGGCAGAGAATATCAGCTAAACACTGTTTATACCAGCTTGACCAAGAACCTGACTAAAGCACATATAGCTCAGATACATATTCAGCTTACTGCAAGGTTAGTGTCATGCTGTAGGCCCTAGATTTGTCTAGTTTAATAACTAGTACTTTATAATCCACTAGTTTTGCAGAGACTAAGAATTTTAGCAAGCATTCAGGAATATGGGGAAAAACATTAACAAATTGAGATGTACAGCTTTTGAGAGACAGTGCAGCAACCTGCAACAGAGCATCAGCAGCAGAGCAAAAGGACTCCTCCAGCCTTTGAGTACTGGATATCTTCACTGTTAGGTTTGTTCTCTTTGGAATTCGCAATAACTCATCTGCTAACTGTGGGTGCAGAACACATGTGACCTACTGGCAATGCATTGCCATGGGCTCCACCAGCTGACAAACCCCTTCTGAAGAACTGAAACGATCTCAAGCTTCTGTTACAAAGCTTTGCAACAGGCAGTTTACCTTCTTAATTAGAGGTATTTTGAAAATTTCACAAGAATTTTCCCTGTAGTTAAATGTATTCTGTAAGCGTACGTTTATACATAACAATCAGTTTTCCCGCTGTTCCCAACTTGACAAGGTTTTGAGAAAGACATTCTCATTCACCCATTGATTATGTAGTGTTTCCCCTCCTCATCTTTTCTGCTTATATCTTTAGTCAATACAATTAGAAACTAATCACTTCAGCAGTTTGGACTGGAGCAGATCTCAAAACCACTGTAAATAAAGTTTAAGATAAAACAAATCCATATTAGCTGCCAAGTACTGTTTTTAAAAAACAAGGTAGGGAAACATGAATGAACAATCAGTACTGTGGGTTGTTATTTGTGGCAATTTCTAATTTGAAAAGGGATGTTTTCCTAAGAAACATCCGAGCCTGAAGAATCCATTCACGGAAGCAATCTTTCCTACATGGCTAAAGGAACATTATGGTTCTCCTTGTTTATTTAGGAGGGTATGTGCTATGGTCATGTCAAAAGTAAAGAAAAAAGAGTCACCAAAAAAATTTTAAATTGCATTTGCCTGCTTTCAGCTCTGGTTACAAAACACTGCTAGCATGATTCATAGAATGGAAAGAATTCCCACTGCATCATCTTTTAAGCTGTCTAACTGCTGATTCCCTGTTTCAAGTTACCCCCAATTCTGTAATACACACATTTCTTTTGCTACTGGCTTAAAATTTAGTATATCCTACATTTGGCCTCTAAATAAAAACACAATACAGTAACAAAAGGAACTGGTTAATTAACCAAAAATACCATCTGGCAGTACACTCCAAGCAGTAAATTGTAGTAAGGCGGATATTTAAGAAGCAAAAACAAGATATGTGGATTTAGCAAAAAAATATTACTCCAGTTCTCTTTTTGGTGAAAGGCAAAGAAGAGAGCTATTGAGAGATGGAAAGAAGAAATTAAGTCCTAGACAAAAAGTGAAAATTTACCCTTTTAAAGTAGTAATGAATTTTCAGTTATTTAGGAATACAAATTCTGAAGGAGAGGACATTAGCATTGAAATAAGAAGAGGTAGAGTCTCCATGTTTGGAAGACTAAGAAGGCAGACATCTGCTGGGAATGACATACACATAGTTCATCCTTGCTTGGAATGGAGAAACACAATAGATGTCTTTTTGGAAGTTTTTTTCAGCCCTATTATTCTTTGATGCCAGCTATGACTAAGTTTGGCAAACAGAAGAAAATAGATATTCTAATGTTTTGTTTCTAATCTGCAAATAAAGAACATTCCAGCACTGGTCAGCAAAAATGTTGCTCCAGACACTCAGCTGGCCACTTGCACTGCTTTTGTCCCACATTACACCAAAGCTCCTAGAACTAGGAGCTCTTTTCCTTGCAAAATGAAATCCCTCTTTTACCTCTTTCTTAATTCTAGGATCCAAGGCATTCAAATATAAGTAAAGGGATTGCTCTAATCTTGGCTATAGCCACACAGATGCATTTACTGTAATTAGCTGCAGCTTAGTACTGATCTACAACTTTGTTGAAATACATTCACTACAAAGGAAAAGAAGGTTTTTACCGATAAAGACTGTGACATGTCTGTTTCTAAAGCACTCTTTCCAGAGCAGTGATTTACTCCAACCCAGAAGTTCAGGGAAATGTCCCATACTGATGCCTCACACAGACAAGGTCTTGAACAGCCAGATGTGGGAACTTTATTTTTTAATCTTCTCAGCAATGTTTCCCATTGGGAAGGCTTCTGATCAGAGCAGTAAGCTCCAGTTTTGTAAAGGAATAATTTACCTAAACCCAAGAGCTACCATGATACTCTGCTGCCTTTAGCAGCCCAACAGATGAGTGTATGGTGCAGTTCATGCATTAAAAGTAAATGAGATACACCATGAAATCTAAAAAAATAGAGGAGCTTTGTTGAAATGAGATGTTATGTTTGGAAGAAGATGACATAGAGAAATACTGGTCTGAGACTGGAGCTCTTCGGAAATTATTTGTCACTTCTTAAGTTTCTCAGGTTGTCTAATTTGCTGCTGCCCACTCTGACAAGAACACCCAACAGTGCTTTATGCTGAGCCAGTGTGCTAATGTGTAATGGGAGGCCTGCACAGAGGGACAACTGAACAGCACAAACATAAACCAACCGTGAAGGAACATGCACTTCACTCTGCAGGGTGCCTGGTTTGAAGTTACAACACTTACCTTTGTAGAAGGTCTGCAAAGCTACTTGTATCTGCCATCACAGTAATAGAGAAAATAAAACAACACTGGAGCAGTTCTCGCTTGCAAGAGAAACCTTCATTAATGCATTCCACAACTGGAATTCTCAAGTATTGGACCAAATTCTAACATTAAACAATATGAAAATTACAGTCTTAGGCCCCAAGCATAATAAACAGAAGGGACAAGTTACCTTGAAGCTGTAACCTTGATCTACAAGAAACCGTTGCCGTTTCGTTGAATAAGCCATTTCCTGAGTGTCTTGGGATACAAGGGAATAAAAAAAGGCATTGTACTCCTCTGCAACCATGCCTAGGAGACAAAAGCATTCCGTGATTAGTTCTATTTGGAACACTGCAACAAAGAACAACCAAGGAATAAATACTGAAAACACGTGCTTAAGTAAGTTGTCCCCATGGAAACTATTTGCATTGTTTAGCTGCACCCAGACCTTGCATAAACTGACACAGCATGAAAACTCCTACTTTTGTTCTTAAAAACTGAAAAGGAAATGTAGACTAACACAATCACACAAGTGCTTTAAGAAGAACCTGCTGCTGTATTCTGTTAGGCAAGGTGAAAGACAAAATTGTTTTTAAGTCTATAATGTCAAGAAGTGAAAAGTCAAGAGTAAGGATTGCAGTGCATGTCAAAAAAATTCAATAGAAATAGACAAAGGAGAAGTCTTATCCATGTAAACTACAGTTTGCAGTGGTTTTGAATTTAAAAAGCAAGACAAAGATACTTAGCTAAGAATTCATAGGACTATCTGGACCAGCGTATACCAGGTTGTGTATAATTAATATTTTTTACACTTACAGTCCTTATGGTCTGTTACCCTGGTAACAGAGTTCTCTTTTAAAATCCATGGTTTCTAAGACTTTGTCAATTCACTGACATGGGTTTTGTTTGCATTTTCAAACAAAGCCTTGCCTGTAACAAGCACAAACTGCACATAAAATCAGTGTGTGCAGAGCTCAAGTCCAAGCACAAAGTATTTTAAGAATAATTTTTCTAAACAAAAAAAGTCCTTTGGCCATGTTTTGTAAATCATGCTAGTCAGAAACCAAATCCAATTTTTAAAAGCAAGTAATTTCCAGTATCAAAAATGTGATTTCTTGAGGCTTGCTTCTTAAAGTAATACTACAATTCTTTACAAACGATTTCACGTTGAAGAAATATCAAGGAATGAAAAAGTGAAAGAACTGCCAAAGAATAAAAAGTCAGCTTTTTTTCAGCTTTTTTTTTTCCTTTGAAAGTTTTCTGATTGCTAAGTTTACTGACCCAAGAAGATGCTTCATTTTCATTCACAGGTATATAGGCATGTTCTCTTTGACTAACACACAATCCAAGGATGGTATAAAGAAACCTCATGAATATCCAGTTTCTCTGCTGCTCTAGGATACTATGACCCAAGGCCCAGAGCGCAACCACCACCTCCTTTACCTTTTTTGGCTCTGAGCACTCGTCCCAGTCTTTGAGCCTCCTGCCTTCGGGACCCACCGTGGGATGAAATCTGAATGAGAACATTGGCTTCCGGCAGATCGAAGGATGTGTCCCCTACCTGCAACAGAGCAGCAGCCTCTGAGCAGACTCTTATTTCCACATATCCCCAGCCAAAACTAAATACAACGCACAGCTTTCTTTGTCAGCTGCGATACAAAGATGTCAAATGCACTCCATGCATGTGCAGCTGACTCTCAAAGTTCACTCTGAACATAGGCACAAGGACACAGTGAATGTACTCACTCACCTTGGAAATGAAAATAGTGTTGATTTTTGGATTGTGCTTGAAGTTTTGTAGAATTTGCATTCTTTCCCCTTGTGCAGTAGGACCATAGATATAGGGTCTGAAAAGAACACAACATATGCAAATAAATAAGTTCAAGATTTCTCACTCATGAGGTACCATGGCAGGGAGTGCAGTACACATTTGAGTGGATATGAAAACAAACTGGATTTTGGTAGAGATTTCAGTTTACTTTTAGCTTGTTTGGCTCTTCATGGCAGCTGCCCAGGGGTTTGTGGAACCCTCTGGAGCAATCCAGTCAGCCAGAAAGCAATTCTGACAGTTACAGATGTTTTGCAATTACGTGCACCAATGAAGCTGTGTATCAACAGACCGAACACATTTGCTAAGCCTACATGAAAGACTGAAGGCAGCTGTTAAAATAAAGAGATTTTTTTCCTCAAATGTACTGAGTTAGCACATTGACAGCTGCAACCGTTGCTTCCTATTTAAACACTTGAAAATCCAGGCTTCTCTATAAAGAACACGCTGGGTGTCACAAATGGGCTGCTGGGTGTTGTTCTGGGAAAATTATTTTTGCTTTTAAAGCTAACCTCTTGCCCCTCCTAATACCTTCTGGGCCTAGTGACATGAGGAAAAGGCCCCAAACATTCCATGAGCAGCTCACAGTGGCACTTCACCTACGGTTTCTAATGTTTGACAATGAATCACATGAACATTGAATGGCTCTGTCCTGAAGGCTCACACAAACTCTCAGTCACCCACAGATTTCATGAGTAACTTGGACTGCTATGAATTTTCCCAGCATCTCGCTATTTTATTCCTGCCTAAGCAAAGTTAAAAAACGAAAAGCTAGAAGGAGAAAGGCCACAAAAATACAGTGACAGGCATACAGGACAGCACAGCCACTGCTTTGTCATCTGTTGCATTACTTTACCAAATGCTGGTTACCAAGCATCTCCAAACAACAGGAGTTAAGCTTTCCAATTACTGTTATGTTCGCATTTATACATACATTATTTCTAATGTAATTATTATTACATTATAATAATTATTTCTAACACAAAGAACCAAGCTCAAATTTTTCATTTAGTATTCACATTCATGAATGGTAGCTGAACATAAACATAGCAGTGCACAGGACTAAGCTTTTCTATTCTTACCAGGTAATTCCTGTGCACTAGCTCCTCTTGTTTTCTTTACTACAAACTTTATTCAAGGGTTTTTTACCAAACCATCCTAGTCATCTCTAATCTAATTCTTCTATTTAGTGTATTTAAGCAGACATTTAGAAAAAACAGTTAAAAAAAATGGCAAATGAGTCAACTCTGAAAAAACAGTATCATTATTCAATTAATATCATTCAGTAGTATTTTAAGTCTTATTTTAAATTTCATATAGTATTTGAATTGTGACGTTAAATGGCAGATTTAAACTGAAATGAAAGCATTTTGGAGCATTCCTTTTCTGAGCTCTTGGCTAGCAATTCTTCATTTTAACTTGCCCAGATCCTACTTGACTGTGATTCATTAACACACCTAAATATTTTTCTGAATCTCGAACATTAAGTGCTAAATGGATTTTTTTAATGACTCATTTTTCCTCACTGCAAAAAGCCATTTGAGGGATTTGCAAAGATAGATTCCACTTCCGTTAACTGACATACCTGACAAAACCACAGAGGCACAGTCCTTCAGAAACAGTGATTTAAATATATTCCTAGCACCAGTAAAACCAGTCAGCACATGAGCTATGCTATACTGGATGACAGACCCGTGACAGAGGGAAAGCTGGCCAAGCGAACTTGGATCCTATGGCCCCAAAAGCTGCGGTAAAACTAATTCCTGTCATGTGCATGGTCTTTCCCTGATGGTTCCCCACTACCAAGGGCAAGGGGGTTAAGGGAGGAGCCAGCAGAGGCAGCCAAACCGTGGCCACCTCTCCCCCTGTCCAGGAGCCCACCCACCCTCCATGTCAGGCCATGAGAAAGGCAGTGGGAACTGTGCTCCTGCTGGGCACACAGCCACAGCACTCCTACTGTACCACTGGGCTGCTCTCTCCTCCACACACATAATTCCTGCCCTGCACAAATGAACAGTTCTCTTTATTTTAGCCGGCTTACAGCAAAATGATACAAAACTCCCTGCTTAAAACAAAGGCTCCCTCAACTCTGTCCAGCACTGCAAGCCTCCTTTCTTTCTAATAGTGACAGCTGGATAACCTGAAGCTCCAAAAATTATGAGAAACAGAGAATTCACTCCAGAACACAAAAAGGGAACACCGACTATTTCTTCAACTGGTTTTCCTGCCACGCTTCCACAGCATCTACCCCACTTACGGCTGCTGCGTTCCGTAGCATTCCCCCCTCCCACCATCGCCTGCACCAAAGGCTTTGTCTGTGGTGCACTGAACACTGCTAGAGACATTCCAGAGGCATCATTACAGCTAATCTCTGTCCAGACAGATTAAAAAAAATGATGAAAGTGACCACGGCTGTGAGAATTCATCCAGCACCATTAGCTCTGCTTGCTATTTGATGTCACAGCATGCCAACACAACACGGCCCTTAAACTGCAGTCAGAACTGATCATGAATTTTGGAAAGTGCAAGGCTTGTTTGTGGTTTTGCTAAGGAGTACTGCTGAAATTCCTAGACATGAAATCATACACCATTAAAATGCCCCACTGCTTCCAGCAAGCAAGGCATATATGGGTTTATCAAAGAAAGGATGAGGCCAGCTTCTATGCTTATGTTTCCCAATAATCACTCTCTGCCTGATCCTGACAAACTCTCCCTGATCATCCCTCCCCAAATCCTACCAACACACTGATGCTGACCCCTCATTAAACAATATTTGCACAACCTCCCGTAACTGCACTCATGTTACAGTCATTTAAGGTAACCAAGGAGCTCCAGGGAGAAACATCCTTTAGTTTATTAAACAATTACTGCAGTTCTAGGCAGTGCACTAGTATAGCACAGATCCCAAAAAAGCTTGTCTCAGTTTTTTTAGACAAGGATAAGACCTTTTGAGAACCTGAAGAGGAAGGCGCTGGGTCTCAGAACATCTTGAAAGACCCACAGCATATTCATTTGTAAACTTTTGTCTCAGATAGACAGGGGAAGCTACCATCCATTAAAGAAACAGTTTTAGTGATATTTCTAAAAGCCCCTAATTTTTCACTGCCTAATAATAATAACAATAATATGGAAAAATACTAAATCTTTCACAGAAATCCTGGATGTAAACTCTTCTGAAACAAATGCTAAACAGAAACTCATATCAAACACCGAAATCATGTTGCAGTGCCAATAAGGTCCATCCAAAAATACCCCGCTGAACTTTTTATGCAGAAGGGCTGGAATTACAACATTACAAAAAATATCAGACTACTGAAAGCTGTGAGATTGCAAGGAAATTGTCATGGCAGGAGGAAAACAACTGCGCCATCATTGGTTGTGAACACTTACTTCCCAAGTCTGACTGCATACTCCTTCAGGGCAAACACATTGTCAGCGAAGACGATGATTTTATCATTCCGTCGCTCATGAAACTTAATTAGGAACTGACAGGCTCTGAATTTATTTGGGTTCATGGTGTACAGCAGTATCCTTTTCTTTGTTTTGATAGCTACATATTCTCTGTAAAATTCAGGTGACATTGGGCACCAGACCTACAATTAGAAAACATACACACAGACAAAGTAATGCTCCGTTATTCACTTATTTAATCCCGGTGGGAATTGAAAAGATATTCAGGGATGAGAATGCATTAGGGCTTTCTGTATAGTGCAGGCCACAAATTTTAACACAGTCATTTCTGTACCAAAGTGAAAGTTACAAGTCAGTGAAGTCTCCTGCATCGCCAAAATCTGTTTAACCTCATCAACATTTTGGTGTTCTAAAATGCTCTGGTGTTGAGATCTATGACAGAAATAGGCAGTGGGACTGGAACAAGACTGAAAGGTAGTTCCTTTATGTTCAAACTTAAATAATTTACTGAATGCTACTACTTTTTACAAAGCAGTAATTAAAGGAATTAACTGTTTGTGTACTCTCCCTTCCACAACAGCCAAAGCTCTTTTCCATAAAGACTAATCTTCATCCATATTCTGAAAGCTGGGACATTTTGTCTTAATTACAGAACAAATTCACCCATCTTTTTTCAAATACCTGCAAAGAAGTAACCTCTATTTTAACAGCTATTGAGTCTAGAAATTCCAAAACAAGGATTCATTAGAAGTTTTCAACAGACCCATAGCAATTATTTTATTATGTAAATAATTACCATAGTACTTCAGTAAGTCTAGGCTTATTTTTTCTATTGTAGCATGAAAAAAAGAACTTATGAAGTTTAGGCCAATAAAATGACCCTATTGACAGAATATGACACTACCCCATATGGCATATAATTTAGGAAACATTCATTCTGCTGTACATGGGTTACTCCCTCATATCCATTGTACAACAGAAATTAACAAAATACTGCAGAGAAAAGCCTCTTTCATAACCACCATTCGGCTAAGGAATTTAATAACAATTTACAGGAGATTATTTAAACAACATGAATTGTTCTGTACTGTTAAGAACGAATTTTCTGTTTCAAAATTTTTTTTCAGTGGGTCAAATGATAGATTATGGGTTTTCTTATCCTGTGACTACATTAAAAATAAATTTATGCATTGAATAGGCTGTTGTTATTGTGTTGTCTACATGAAAGGCTTAAAACTCTTGAATCAGAAGACAACTACATCAAAGTGACAATGAGATATAAATACTGAATATTTGACTGCAGTAGAAAATTTCATCTATTGCTCAATGCCTCTGACTACATGGCAAGCCCAATATATTTTGTATTTCCACTCTCTTCTGGATTAGGAAATGGGTAAGATCTACTTCTTACCCCAATGATATTTTCATTTTTACATTTTGCAAGACATGCACTCCAATCCAAAGACTTAGTATGGCTGCTCAGAAGGGGATTATTTGTGAAATACAAAACTATGAAAGTACAAGCGAAGAACAGGTTTGTTTTCTTTCTTTAAACTTTGTGTCACTCTTTTAACTGTGCTGCTCATTCTCTTTTAGACCAGTGAAAGAGCAGCACCTGCAGCTGCCACGACCTGCCCTATGAGACATCAGCACTGCCCTCTCTGGCCACCTGGAAAGAACTGCACTTAAAGAGTGAGCCAGAGACCTTTCCTGGCTGTGGGGAATAAGCCAAGTTGATTAATGGTGCTACTCCTATATATGTCAACAAAATCCAAACAAATCTGCAAAGCAGTTGTGCATGTATTGGACTTGTTATTTATCAGCTTTTTTATTCTTTGCTTTTGGTAGTGTCATTGAATGTTAGTTCAAAACATTGGCCTAAGTAATACAAACTTTCAGAATTTTCCCATCATTCAGAACAAAAGGCAGCCCATGCTTCATTTTTCGATGACAGTTCAAGCAGTTCAGGGACTGAGAATTATGCTTGCAAGGCGGAACCAACCAAAGTGCCTAAATGCAAATCTGAATTTGAGGACTGGTTACTCTCCCTTCAACAGTTATTTTCTAGGTGCCTTTCACTTGCATTCTATGAGTTCAAAACAGTGGGTTTTCTCCTATTTCAACATCCAGTTCACACAGTGTTCAGAAGGAGAACAGTTGACCTGCATCTGCATCTTTTATTCCAGTACCAGAGCTAGGGAGAATTGCATGAAATTAGCAAGACAGGCTTAAAATAAACCACCACAACAATAACACTAACAACAAGAAGACAACAAAAAGAAACCCATACCAACAAACAAAAAGACAGAAAATCCCCACAAACAATGGAGAAAGAAAAACCCAAATAGATAAGAATCATTTGTAAAACTCTACCATAACACAGTGCAACTGCTAAATCTTTACTTTCTTTCAATGAGAGACCAGACAAGTTCATGAAAAACCAATCTACTGATGCTTATATAAAAACCTTGTAAATAACAGAGAGCTTGGAGAAATTTATACTCTAAGTATCTTCCATATCAATTATCAGAGACAATACACTGAGTTAGACTTTTAGTCTGACCCAGAAAGATTACTTTAACATTCTAATGTGCCTGTATGAATAATTTTTACTTTTCTTGATACCAGATTTACCTCTCATGCATATGCTGCAAAGAACTGAGGTCACACCATTATATTCCAAGGAACAGTGAGATCCAGTCCTGTTTTCAAGTTTCACTCTCATATATTCAGGCTTGAAATAAGCAGGTGTAATGTTTTTAAAATTTCTACTATCCTTGTTTTAAGAGTTGCAAGAGCTTTTCTCAAAGTTATATGCATACCAAATAAACACTTATAGTACCAAAAAGCAGAGCATCACCTCAGCACACTGGACTTTAGCAATGTAGCCACTGTTCTGCAGCTCCATCCAGTTGGCTTCATAGAGCTTTGGTCCAATCAGGAAGTTCAGGTCAACAATTTTATCATCTTCTCTGACCAGGGTAGCAGTCAGCCCCAGTTTACAGTGAGCTTGTACAATAGTGAGCACACGTCTGAACATTTTTGCTAAGAAATCCAAGACAAATTTTTTGTTAACTTTCCTGAATGGTTTTAGAAGACAAATACTCCAACTTTAAGAGACATTTTCATCAGCTTATGAACATAAGGGAAGCACAGCATTGGGAAATTGTACCCCATTGCACATACACGCCTAACAAATCTGTGCTATAGCAAATCTTCACAGTGATTGCAGCTTTAGTTTGCATTGTCAAGTGTACTCTGAAAATCCCAGTAAACCTTCAGGCACCTTTATCATTTCCCATTGCCCACGACAAAATTAATATATTCAGAGGTTACATGGTTGAGGTCTATATTATATCCTAGAAAGAGCTATGATACAAGGACTCCTGGCTGACTGCCAACTTCAGGACTCGCAGGATACAGCAGAATTACTCATCTTTAGTATTGCTAGAGATCACAGAAGAGATGCTATACCTTCATTCTATGAAACCAAGCAAGAACAAAAGTGACAAAACAGGGCCAACACTGTGCTACTTTGATAAAATGGCAATTAATCACCAAGGTCTACTTCTGAAATCCATTACTTCTGTAGACACCAAATTATATTTAAACGAGAGTAGAGGAGCTAACTGAATCCTGGATGGTATTTTTATTCAGGATTATTCCACAGATACTTTAATACTACATTAATGCTTTCCAGTAGTATGGATCTCAATTACATGGCAATTTCAAAGACAACAGTTACTTCTGGATGATAATCACTATGGTTACTCATAAATATTAAAAGCTGGCCTGCAGTGCCACTGCATGTAAGAGAAGAAGGCAGATGAATTCCCCTCCTGTTCAAATATGTCTACAGCAAAATTATGCAGATGTAATTCAGGTATTTTAAGAGAACTTCATCAACCTACATGGAGGAACTTTTGCTTTACACTGCTATTAAAGAAAACACAGTGTCTAATTTGAAGGGTTTCAGAAAACTAGTGGTCAGCTAGATTGTGTAGTATCAGGGGGAAGAAAAAAGAAGTAGACCAAGGCAGTCTACTTGTCTCAAAACCCTGAGCCATGGGTGTACTCACTACACTAACCATGAGAAGAACAGCAAAAAAATACCACCTCTAGAAGAGCAGAGGGACATCAACAATGTGTGTAACATCGAAGGTTTGCACGCTCTTTCCTTACCAGGGATAGTATGGACTTCATCCAGTATCATAAGGCCCCACTCTTGACTTTTGAGCCACTCCATTACTCTTTCTGCTTCCCAGGACCTTTTTGTCGTGTGCCCCAACATGGAGTATGTGCTGATGGCAACAGAACAGCCAATGGGCTTGTCTTTGGCATCAGACGTGAAGCGACAGATCTGGCTGTCGTCGATGGTGGACCACATCTTGAACTGGGCCTTCCACTGCTCCACAGACACGGCGGAATTGCCGAGCACCAGGCACCGCTTGCGCACGGTGCACGCAGCCGTCACTCCCACCAGAGACTTGCCAGCACCTGCAGGGCCGGAGGAGCGACACTCATTAGTCATCTCTCACACACCACTGGAGTAGGAGGGAAACAAACAAAAGAGCAAAGGAACGCTGAGAGAGGATATGAAATTATGCAAAGGAAAATTCTTTGTTGTTTCTTTGCTAGAATAGTCCTAAAGAGATCAAGTATTCGCTACTTAAAAAAACAGCTGGATTGTCTACAGGACACAACTGTACTTCCTCAAGAAAATAATTGCAAATGATGGCTTTGACAATTAGAAGCAATCATTTTAATGCTTTTTAATTTCAAAAGAATGTCAAATTACAGGTGGCTACAGAATGCTTCCCTAGGGGTGCTCTACTCCTCTGTCCCTGCCAGTTATGCACATCGCCCCACAAAGCAAGTCCTTAAATCTTCCCATCCCTCACACTTCTCCCAGCACCCGTTACACACTCTCAGGCCCTCGCCACATCTCCCACATGCTTCCTCCTCCCCCAATACCGAGGACACTGGCACACAGTCTCCTGTTTCCTCTTTTCCCCCCCATTTTCTGTAAGATGTCTCAGTCTGCATGTTTCTCATTTCTTCTTCAAATGTCCCTGCCCAGCACTTATGCACACAAACTCTTTTCTTCCTTGGATGCTCTTTTATGCCACTTTTGTATTTCCAGCTCCCCCATTCCCAGCCAAGGGACAAATTCCAGTGCCAACAGCTTTATATTTCACAGGAAGATGAGCAGAGGTGGCAGAGGGCAGAGTGGATGCATGACTGTCAATGTGAAGGTACCGCAGCTGCTCCCCAGCTCTGCAGCCCCTGCTGGGACACCAACAGCTCTGTGACCTGGCTCCCTCTCAGCACAGCCTCACCACCTGCTCGATAAAATCCACCAGGATTCTGCACACTGGGACCAGAACAGTCCCTGCTGCTGAGTGAAATCCAGGCAGCTGTCATCTTTGGAATTCACTTTCAAACAGGCAAATGAAGAACAAATTGTCTAAGTACCAACCCAGAAACTTACCACATGGCAAGACAATAACACCAGACCTGGCTCGTCCATTCCCAAACATCTTCCTTAGGCTTTTCTCCTGATAGGGCCTGAGGACAGCAGTAGGTTTCAGATCTATATTAATATCGGGATTCACAGAATCATTTCTGAAATCATATTCTGCCAGCAAGGGGTACTCCAAATGGATACAACGCTTCTGAAGTTCTTCAATCATCTCCTGAAGAGGAAACAAAGCTTCAGTTGATAAATTCTCCACATCTGAATTAATTTTTTTTCCTTAGAAACATCTAGGTTATATAGTACCAAGTGAAGTCACATTTATTTTCTACGCTTAGAAAGTCTACAAGAGTTAAGGTTTATTCTGGAAACTTTATCTGTGATCGCCCCATCCCCTCAAACATTTTAAACAACAGTTAACATAAGAGAGTATAATATTATTATACTCTCTTTAAGCAGACGGAAGAGTATGACACATTCAGTGCAGATTGTTGCTTTCCCAGCAATGGCTAAACTACACCCCAAAGTCCTGCAACAAAGAGTTCAGTAATAGACACAAAAGGTTCTCTATGTTACACAAAGCTGCACATCTGTTGTCCTGAAGATCTCCATACCCTGTACGGAAGTTATTCCAAGACAATGACAGGCTGAATTAATCACCAAGAGGTTGTTGGCTTGGGTTGGGTTTTTTCATATAAACAAAACAGCTACTAAGTTATCCTTTTTTAAACTTCTTTTTCCCCCTACTAAGGCATCATTAGAATCATCAAATCCAAAAACAACTTGAGAAACTCTATAGAATCTCTCTGAAGGTAAGCAAGGACTGTGCTCCAACCTCCAGCTCCCATTCTACAGCGATGAAATTGGAAACACCAAGAGTTCCTTCTGCAACCATGAATGACAAAATAAAAGCAGGAGGGGGGAAAAAAGGGAAAAAAAAAGTTCTCTGCAAGCAGCTCTCCACTGAATTCTCACTGGTCTCGCACTAAGTAATACTCAGCCACATATGATGGAACCTCCCTAAGTCCCGGAAGCCTCTCTGGCCTGTGAGCCCTGCACTTTGCAGGCTGGCAAGGAACAACACCCAGCCTGCCACTCTCTAAGACTCTAAAATTTTGTAAGGTAAAAAGAAAGAAATGTTAGTCCCTTCCAGGGACCTCCTCTAGCAAACAAAGAGCCACAGTACTTCCTAGTAAGTTCTCATGCTTTATGTGCTGATGTGCAGTATTCATACCTGCTTGACTTCAAAGGACACCGTCTGTGTTTCCTCCTCCTCCTCCTCATCTTTGTCCATCTGTTCATAGAACTCAAATAAGTCAGCTGGGACATCTGGCTTGTTCTGAGCGTCTGTCCCCTGTGAAGTTGATGGACCAAGGCCACCGTCACTGGATTTGGAAATCTGAAACAGAGGAACATGAATTTTCACCAAGGGTTTCATTAGAAACACACTCTGGTTCCCCTCTTGCCTACAGATTTGGGCTCATTAAAGACGGAGAGTTTGTTGCTGGCAGAACGAAGCTGATACAACAAACAATAACCACTCCAAACTACTCAAGAGTTTAGCTCCAGTTATTCCAGTAATTTTAGAAGACAGCTGGACATACCGCTGATTTACTTGTGAATGTCTCTGTAATGAGCTCTGTCTCTTCACCCTCAGCATTTCTCAGGCGACATTCTTTAATTACATGGTCTTGCAGAAGCTGCTGAATGACATCAGGGTGGGTACTTTCCACAAAATACCTAAAATTGAAGAATAAAGGAAAACATTTTAATGAACTAATCAACTGAATAACTCACAGGAAGAGTGGCATAGATGATTAAATGCATAGCTGTCCCAGATGCATTCTCAAGCATCCAATCTTGGGGTGCTAATTTAAAAATAAAGACTGTGACAACAACCAGCACTAAGTCAGGACAGCCAAACACAATTCATCAGCTAATGTATTAAATATTTCCAAAAGCAGTAAAAGTGATACCTGAGAGCTGTTACTCTCAGCTGGGAGGTGTGAGACTCCAGAGCTCCTGAGAGCACTCACTCGCACACAGGTGCACATTTGGAGGGCCTCCTGCCACAAGAGCTAAGGAAGAAGCCACTTACCTGTTATGTTTCAGAACCAGCTTCACCTTTCCGTAGCTGACGGTGCACAGCTACAAACAAACAGAGCAGTTGTTAGGAACATGCAGAAGAGAGATTCCATGTTTAGGACCAAACACTGCAACGGCTTTAAGTCTTTGTGGGGAAGCACATTACCACAAAATGTTTACCTGCAGTGCTCTTATGCTCATAGAACCAACCTGAAAAGGTATTTTCAGAAGACGCTCACATCATCTAGCACAGGAGATCAGGCACAAATAATCACTTTTTATACCTAATTTCAATCTGCTTCCAAGACTGTGAGAACATACTTGCAGGATAAGGCAGGCTGTCTTATAGTGCCCCACTATTCCAGACTGCTTCCTACATTCTCAGTTTTCCTTCAGGGCAAATCTGAGGAAACTTTCCCCATGTACAAGTCGTACTGGCTGAAAGTATCTACAGAGACACCTGAGGGTACTTTTTTTTTATAAATCCCACACAGGATATATTATGAAAACAGTATACGAGCAGCAATATGCTATGCAAAAAGACAGAAAAAGAAAGTTCTCTTGAAACAGTGACAGAAGAATAAGACAGCTAAAAACCATGAATAATTAAAAAACAATAAATCGATTAGACAGATGCAGCAGGAAGGGAATTCATTAGTAGCAAGAGATGTATTTCTAACGCCAGTAAAATAACTTTACCTTGATAAACTGAATTATTCCATCTGGGACACCAGTCTTGCTGAGTTTTTGCAAATACTCTGTGATGTCACTGGTTTGTAAGCCCACACTCACGGCAGCGTAGAGAGAGTAAGCAGTCAGCTTGTACTCATGGATGTGCGTGGGTCTGCACACAGGCTCAGCAATGGCAACCAGAAAGTCCTGTGCATATTTGTAAACTGGAGAAAAGGCTTCCAGAAATATATGGCCATCAGGAGCCTACAGAAATAAAAAGAAATGCTGAAGGCACAACAGTGTTAGATAAACTAAATCTTATAATGAAATTCCATGGAAAAGAAGAAACATGTTAACTTTTGTCTTCTGAAAGGGTCCAGGCATTAATTTGTCCATGTTCCTTCCATAGCGCTATGAATAAACCACACCCAGAACCATAGCTTTTCCAGACTGACATGCTGGGCTATTCCTTCTTTTTTTAATGCTACACAAATCGCTTGAGTAGAGGCAAGGCTGCAGCCCCATTCCCCTGGAACAACATAACTCCTTGCTCACTTTACACAAAATGAATGAATGAATGAATGAATGAATGAGAAAAGATGGCACTTGGGTGTCACAGCACTCAGTGACAGGGACCCTGCAGATGCAGTACTGGCATCTTCCCTAGATGCTGCACCACTGGCCAGACCTTGGGTAAGTTTATTGACGTCCCTTTCAAAGTGCAGAGAAAACAAACAGCGTCAATTACAGAGGATGAAATCAGCCTGTCTTAAAGCTGCTTCACTCCAACCTACAAACCCTGCTGCTGTGTCACTGCAACAGCAGATCCCTCTCGTGTCATCAGCCAACCTGCTGTTGTACAGCCCTCCCTGAGACGTCTGGCTGAGGTGCTCCTGTGCCCTGCCCGGTCCGCAGCACACTCGCAACAGGGGGGCCGGCACCGGGGGCCCCGCCGGGAGGCTGCTGGACTTGGAGCAATTCCCTGGGCATTCCCAGGGGCTCCCGTCCCGACTGTCCCCGCACAGACGCTGCAGGGCACGCACCGCCCCGAACCGCAGCGAAAGCCGCTCCGCAGCGAGCCCGGGGCTCTCCAGCCGCCTGACCCCGCAGCACTCCCGGTTTCCCCACGGCAGAACCCCCCTCCCCCTCCCCAGCCCTGCCCGCGTCCCGCAGCGATGCCAGCTCCCCGCGCCTCCCACCCTGGGGCACAGGGACACAGCGGCCCCGCCGCCCCCCGCGCACGCACCACCCAGAGCGGCCGCGAGGCGTGGTCGGCCTTCAGGGGCATCTGCAGCCGGTAGTCCTTGGCGCCGTACTCGTCCACCTTGGTGCCGCTCTCCTCCACCTGCTTCCCCGCCGCCGACGGCACCGCCTCCTGCGGCTCCTTCCCGGCACCTTCATCCTCGTCGTCTTCGTCGTCATCGTAATGGCGCTTCTTG